>CAUYLG010013262.1:0-22441 GCA_963573385.1 Cacajao melanocephalus | reverse complement strand
TTGCCCTGTTGCCAGGCTGGAGTACAGTGGTGCGATCTCGGCTCACTGCAGCCTCCTCCTCCTGGATTCAAGCAATTCTCCTGCCTCAGCGTTCTGAGTAGTAGCTGGGACTAAAGGCGCATGCCGTCAAGCCCAGCTGATTTTTGCATTTTTAGTAGAGACGGTGTTTCACCATGTTGGCCTGGATGGTCTTGATCTCTTGACCTCATGATCCACCTGCCTCGGCTCCCCAAAGTGCTGGGATTACAAGCATGAGCCACTGCACCCAGCCAACTTAACAATATTTTAACATATGATAGGTTCATCAGGACATACCTTATCATAAATTGAGGAGCATCTATATAATTAACAGTAATTCTTGTCCTCCTTATTGTCCCCTGGAATCCCTGCAATACAACTTCCATGATGGTATATGTATTCTTGTGACCCTGAGGGTCCTGATTAGTCACAGGTAAGAATTACTCCAAACAACAAAACAGTACTTCTTTGAGTCAATAATTTTATTACTATTATTTTTCACACTGAGGAGACTTAGTTACATAAAGTGATATTTTATGAATTGATTATCAGTAGTAGAAGCACAAAGGTATGGACAGTGAAACAAGAAGAAACACCCTTTATCAGAATGAAGTCCATGTGACAGAAGTACATACTCCAAACAGCCTATGTACAAATAGAGCTTCCCGCCTATGTACAGACGTATTCACAGAGAATAAACTGACATAGTATCGCCATGTATCCCATCATCCAGTGAAAACTGCTCATAATAAACACAACACACACAAAATGACAGAAGTAATTTGGAAGTGCATCCACTGGAGTTTTGTAGGGGTGAGGATAGGGGTTACAATGCTCCTTTAAAATGGAGGGGAACAAAGGAAGCATGAGACCACGTCTATCCTAAAAAAGATCCTTTACAAAAATGGCATTCTGATATTTTTAACATAACCTGTCTAAAAGACAGTTTATATGTTACAGAGCAAATGTCTGTTGGAGTCAGTGTTGACAACATGATCTCCGTTTTAACCATGTCTGAAGAACAAAAGTATAATTTTTCTTTCCTTTAGTGCTAGCAGCAACTTCACTGAATCAGGAAGGTAACTTTTGCTATTCTTAATTTGATGGCTTTTTGAGTCTGTGGATTGCTTGAAGGTGGAAGCTGTTGCTTCCGGAGGTTTTTGACTTGAGAAATATCAAGGCTAGATGCAGGGCATATATATGAACTTCGTATGCAGGGCTCAATAGGGCAATTCAGTAACAGAGGCTCCCTCTTCTGAATAAGAGTCTTGGCCCTTTAGAGAAACTCTTTAGACCACAAAACAACCTCCAACAAAGGAATATCACTGGCCCTTGGTTCAGATACCCTCTCTTCAGGGCAAATTGGCCATTTAAGCATAAAATTGATGAGGCTGTCCAATTTAGTACCTATGTTTACTCTATATAGATAATTTAGGTACCCAGTTCTGGTGGATATTTCTAGACTATTGAGTGCTTTTTAGTCATTATTTTACTTTCACTCAAATGATATAAAAGGGCAGGGTATGGTGGCTCATGCCTTTAATCCCAGCACTTTGGGAGGCCAAAGCAGGAGGATCTCTGGAGCCCAGGAGTTTGAGACAAGCCTGGTAACAGAGGGAGACCCTGTCTCTTAACAACAACAAAAAAATTAGGCATGGTGGCATGTGCCTGAGGTCGCAGCTACTCAGGAGGCTGAGGTGGGAGGATGGCTTGAGTCCAGGTGTTCGAGGCAGCACTGAGCTATGATTGCACCACTGCACTCTAGCCTGGGTGACAGAGCAAGACCCTGTCTGTTAAAGAAAATTTTATAAAAATTTGTGAAGTGAAACATTAAAGTTTTAGTTGTAGGGACAACTTTATATGTGTTTGTAAACAGTGTACCATGCTAGGTTAGAAATTGTGTATTTTAGCAGAAAGGGGTGAAAAAAACCACCAATTCATTATGAAGTATGCTGTTTTACATGTCCTCTCAAGGAAGGTTAATAATTTAGGCATAAGAAATTATATATCTCTATCTGCCATTTTTATAAGGGAACTTCTTAGACCCATCCTGTATTTATATTAAAGCTCAAACACACCCTACATTTCCCAAGTATATGTTTGCTAATTATCTATTTCACTCTCCATATGGGTGAACCTTGCTTTACATAACAAAATGAATTCCTGAAAAACAATCTATAATTTTAAAATAATTTCCATGTAGTATTAGAACTTGCTATTTAAAGAAACTGTATAAGCTATTTTGAGAATGAAGAATGCTTTTGTGAAATGAATAATTTCTTTGATTTTTCAAATAGTTTTATTAAACCACACATCTAAAATTTATAAGTAGATTAGAATTGCCTAGAACAATAATTGTAGGTAATAAAAAATAGAACAGATCAACACCAATTTACAACAAACAATACAAAACAGGAATGACTCATGGACTGCTTATCGATTGACTATATTCAGAAGCCCTGAATATATGTATTATTGGTATTTTATGGCTTTAATTAAGACAACTGTCTCTTATGAAGTACTATAAAGTGCAATATTAAAAAACCCAAAAGGCATCCATTGTCCTTCAGTTTTATTCTGATGAGAAGAATGGGAGATTTGTTTAATTAAATGGCAAGAAGTTATCTATCCTTAATTCATGCATGTAATTTCATTTTTAAAATAATTTTATTCAGGGTCTCAGACTTTTTTCAGTTTTCTACTTTCCATGACATGATTTAAAAAATAAGTATTTTCTTTTGGTTAGCTGAGTATTTTAGAGAACTGTTAGTCTCCAAGGCCTTAGTTACTTACGGATCCATTATGAAGGAATATGCAACCCAATATGTAAGAATGCAGAAACAAATTCCCATCCTTTTGGTGAACGCTAGTCAATGAGAAAAGTCCTATCCAACCTACCACACAAAAGGATGTGAACACACTGCAGTACTGGTTAATAAGTGGAGAGCCAACTATTTCCCCCAATTCCATATTCAAAATAAAAATATCGATTCCTCTTTATAAATTAGTAAGTGCAAGCCCAGAGTTTTCGAGTAATCTAAAGTGGTGTCTCCCCAGTTCTGAGTCCTTTGTGAGTCTGAGATTATGACTTAATGACCTTAAAAGCAGTGTGTGATCTTGACTTCACCAGGGCTTCATGGTCATGCTGCATCCAGTATAGTTCAACACTGTTCAGACCTTATCCTCGTATCCTGATTAGTCATTAGGTTTCATCATTTAAGAGCAATATAAAGAATTTTAAAAGGCTTAGTAGAGAGGAACTATAAAAATTAAGAGGGTTAAAAGACTCAAATAAAAATCTAAAGATACTTTTAACGACAATAGGTAAAGAATCACATAGTGGTGACTTCTATGTCTAGGGCAGAGTGAAGAGTGCCCAGATGCAGTTTTTTTTGCCAAAAAAAAAAAAAAGGTTAAGTCATTAAGTGGAGGGGTTTGGGTTAACCTAGAGGGAGACTGTTTTTGATGCTGATGATTGTTAAACATTGAGCTGGTTCACACCAGCATCTATGCTGGACTCTCCCCTAGAAGAGGACTATCCTTTGGATTAGGGTTATAGGCTAGACAAACCCTCTTAATGGAATGAAATCTTTGGTGAGAGCCTACGCAAACTCCATGGCATTCTTTCAGACTTAGATTATTTGTCTGTTTTAAAAAATTCAATTAGGCTTTCCAGTCTGTCAATGAATCATCTAGTAGAAGTGCTCTGGCTGAAATAATAGGGTGCTCTATAAACTCCCTCACTATTCGTACGCTAATTTAAAAACAGTTGCCTATCCCGTCATAATTGCAGGGTCAATTTTGCCTCTCAAATGCTGCCTGACTTTTAGATGTGCTTGTCCTTTGTAGCCGTTTCTCACTATTTTCTTAAGAAATCTGTCCCTAACCTTATTAAGAACCACCCTAACTCCACAGAGGTCCTGAGCAAGGCTGGCGCCCCATGTGCGAGGAAGACATGTAAAATGCCAGTTCATACATTAGTTGTGGGGAGTCAGCATGGAAAACGGATTCCTTCCAGAGCAAACGTGAGTGTGTCTGTGATTTCTACAGACAGACTCCTACCTGCTCCTGGTGATTACATGCCACAGTCTGTGCGGGTCCAGAGCTCCCGGTGAAGTGAAAGGAATATTGCCATGGTGGAATAATAAGTAATAGGGTTGAGCCGGTTGTGAGTAGTTCCCTTATTGCTTTTCTTGTTTGCTATATATTTCAAAAAATATGAAGCTGTGAGATTAAAAATGAAACACAAACATAGAGGCAGAGTCAGAGACCTAACTGTAAATAGATGGTGGAACAGGGCAGGGTTACCTTTCTTTCCCAAGGTCTTCCTGAGAAGGTTTAATTTTTTTAGAATCTAAAACTATATGGGCTCTTGTGATTGGCTAAACATAGCCTGATATTTGTAACCATTTTAAACTACATAGGGATATATTTCAATGTGACGCTTGTTTTCTTGGGACTCCTAGGAAATTAATACCTCCTTTCTTCCCTTTCCTTATTTTATTTTTTCCTCTAACCCTCTCTTAATGATGAGGCCTTACCTAGTAATTGAAGACAATATTGTTGAGAGAGGTATAGGGGTTGAGGATGCATCTTTTAAAAATGTTAAGCTGGATGGTCAAGGAAGATGTAGCTTAGCAAGGGTGAGCATTGACTTCTATGCTCTCAAGAGACGGTTTTCTCCAGAAATCATCCTGAGAACAGCTTCACTTTGTTTCTTCTTCTGGAACAGAGCTGCCACCTACTTACTGGAAAAACAATCTGTCCAGGTGCAAGGAAGCATGGCATCCACATAATCTTGCGTGAGTGTGGGGGGTGTGGGTGTGTGTTTAGTAGATGTGGGGAGGAAAGCACACTGTCATGTTCTGAAATGCTTGCCATCAGACCCCTGTTAGATAGTCCAACGCAGTAATTTCTGCAGAACATTTAACACAATTTCCATCTTCTTCAACTCTATCTGGCCAGCTCTCTACCAGGTGTCATTTCTTTGGTCAACTTTTTGTTAAAGTGGTCTGGGGGTGAGCTCCCTTTGCAGTTCCTCTCTTCTCTCACTGATCCAGAGGCCTTTAAAAGCTATGTGCAGTGGTGGGGAGTTTGCCAACTCTCTCCCTGCCCAGGAATGGATGTACATTAACGTTGTCAAACGTCTAATCAGTGAGGCAGCTGTGTTTTGCTGAAAGGGCTCCAGACCACCTGATTCATGTCTTCCCTATAAAATACATTATAATGGCCCTTGTCAGGTGACACCTGTTAGAAGCCTTACAAAGCATTTTCCCTGAATATGAAACAGTCTCTGCCTCTTCTTATGATCTCCTGGGCAAGGCTTTAGGGCAGTCTGCTGCATCTGCCAAGTATATAAAAAACCCCATCCCTTAGTCCCGGCGTATAGCACTGCTCTGTAAACTGAGTCACTGTCTGACTCAGTTTAGGTCCTGGGAAGCTGCATAAACACCATCTAATCTTCAGTTTCAGTTCATCAGGATCTGGTCAGGTTCAGAGGGCAGCTGGAGATAGCATGGGTATTCTCAGATGCAATTTGGGAGTTTCTATTTGGGAACCATCAGTTTGAGCCAAGCTGCTCTGCGGCCCTGGAAGTATGGGGGAGGGCGGGCGGTGACAGCAAGCAAGACCTGCTTGGTTTGCTGTAAATGAAATCATTTGTGTGCAACTCATTTTATTTTAGATTGATTAGTACAATGTTGGCTCTTGAATTGTTGATATCTTTTATACCCTGCTCCAGAGAAGCAAAGAGAGTATCTGCAGTCTAAATTTTTGCTCTGTATTTTCTGCTGTGTATTCTTTGCCTCTATATCGGCATTAGGGATATGGCTGACCATTTCCTTAAGGCTATAAATCGATATTCTTAGGATGGGGAAATACCGGTACATACATGTATATTTGTATATATATGTGCATGGAACAAAACCACCTTATGAAATCAGGAAGCAATGTTCCCTTTGGTTTGTGTGCATGACTTTCCTTTTCCTTGACTCTGGCAAACTTGATGCTCCCTGCTTTAGAATCCTGAATGTGATAGGGTCAGAGGGTGATGATGTAAGTCATATTATATGTGTACATATAGATCTGGTATAAAGATATATGTATATTTATATATGTATATACACAGGCATGCAGGAAAAGGAGTTAGAGATGACTTGCTATGGAAACCATAATGTGGAAAGTTCTTATAATTAAGCCAATGATTTGAATGGTTTAAAGACCCATTGTTGCACTCTGTACACATCTCTCTGAATTGATCCTAGCCCAACACATAACCACTTACTCACAGACACAGAAATGAAGGGAAAGCAAGGGCAGGCTGTGGAATCACTTGTGTCCCATCCAGTGAGGGAGCAGTGCTCTTGTAGGTCAGGCTCAGTGCACATGACTGAGGTGGGAACTGGGCTTAGAAATACTGTCTTCTCAAATGCAACTTCACATGGAAGACCACAACACTTCCTGTGAAGTGGAGCTCCCAGACAAATCAAGGGCACCACAGCTGCTTGGATCAGCCTTCACTGTGAGCTGGGAATAAATGGGAGGGAGTGAGGAGGCAGGGGGAGGATCAGGAATAAGAGGGTGGCACCAGATCGCCTTCAACTTTGGTTTTACATAGTCTGTTAGCAGTTGAGTCGGTCACCTATTTCAACCTTCTTTCAAACAACACACCAGTCAATAATATAAAATTCACACAATAACCAACTTTGCTTCCCTTCAAGAAACACACAAGGAAAACAACTGGAGTTTTTAAATGTAAAATTCACTTCCTCATTCTTTCACTCTAAGGAAGCAGCACGAGTTCTTGCCCCAGGACAAAGTCCTAACCTCAATGAATACAATTCAGTCCCATTAGGTGGCAGATCCCACTGAACACCTCTATTGGATGGTGTTTCAATGTCTTGGCAGGCATTGTCACACATCTGAAGACCCCACTCTGCCGAGCTGGAGAGATGTGAAAGCCAGCCTCCGACTGGCAGCCATCTTGATTTCTTGTTTTCCCAGGGGGCTTCAGGTTTAAAGTGCTTTTTGCTTCTGGGTGAAGAGCAATGATGGGCACTTCCTGTTATTGCCATGCTCTGTGGGGTGAGCTGAGGTTTTCTGGAAGGAATATTGAGCTTGATCTGGGGCTGTCAGGTTACTTTTCCTCTTACTCCACTGTGAGTTCTGCATGCTATCTTCCCATGTTAAGAGGTATGTGCTCACAACAAAATCATAGCAGGCTTCAATGACAGAATAGGTTGGAGATGGGAACACACATGGTGAAGTTTCCCACATGCCATATGTACCAACTTAGACATAGGATGGGTACAGAATAATGAACCATCCTTGATTCAATTTTTCGATTGATTTTAAGGAAAAGCATGACTTAGAGAAATGAAAAGCGCTTTTTTCCCCTCAGTAATGGGTATAAGCAATCTACACAGTTCTTCATTGATTTAGTTGGTCTATTTTTTCCCCCTTGCTGGTTTTATTTTCTACTGACATAGATCTTAGAAATCATACAAGATGTCGTATAGAACTTGGGGGCACTGAATACATGAAATTAAAATATTCCATGTAACGAGCAAAATCAAGAAATCAAATTGTTGGAATGAATAGCTTGAAATTTGTGTAAAGAAGCAATCAAATACAGTGTACTCTAAAAACTAGAGAGAGTCCCAGATGGGGTCCTGATGGAAGAAGAGACACAGATATTACAAGAACTTTAACCAAAGCCTGGTCCTGGTACAACTTGAACTAGCACTCAGAAACCTTCCTGGGGTGCACTGAGTGTGCAAATGCGTTTCCAAGCATCTCTAAGCTGCCTCAACCCAGGCAGTACTGATCAGAGTTAATTTAGTGCTATTGGGAATAATGATTTCTGCAGACACTAAAGCCCTTTATGACTACATTGGAAAACGTTTTAAAGAACTATGCCCTTACATCCCATTAGGTGGCAAGGCCCACTAAGCACCTCTACTGGATGATTTCTTATCACACATCTAAGCTCCCTTGGCAGCCCTTAGCATCAAAATGTATCTAAATGACAATCACAGCTAAATTTACCCCCCTTCTTTTGATGATAATGGGACATGCGCTGGAAGAATACAGGTTCAGTTTATATAGTCTTGCTGTCCTAGAAAAAGCACTAATTTGGTTTGTAGTCATATATTCTACTTGCATGCTGGGATAATATAAGAACAAAACAAAACAAAACAAAACAAAAACCCAACCCTGGTTGTTACTTTCCCGCTTCCCCAAACCAGTGTCCACCTGGTCTGGGTTTTTATCTCTGTCTGTCCTAAGTACCCTGAGTTTCTCGGTCAGGGTACTCTGGTGGAGGTGGGCAGATAGTCTCCCTGTTTTGCTTGTGGGAATGTTGTGGAAGGCTCAGCTCAGGGCCCCTATGGACCTTCTCCACTAAGCCCTCCTCCCTGCAAACTATTTCCCTAAACCGTCTACCTTACGAGGCAGGATCCCAGCAAGTCCAAGGTAGGCTGAAGGTCACAGCAATGCTACCTTTGTCTATTGGTTCCATTAGTTCACCTCTTGCACTTAAGAGGTAAAGCCCAGACGGCAGGTTGATGCCCCTCTTCAAATAAGTACTATAAATATACTAGAGCTATCCCTGAAAAGATGCATTTTTACTTTATATATATATATATATATATATATATATATATATATATAATCTGCTTCTATATATATATATAATTTTTCTTTGTGTCTATTTACAGGTATGTACTAATCTATAGGTATGTAAGGAGAGGTACAGTACAGGAACAGGCAGGATTTGTGTGTTCATGTGCGTATATTTATAATATGTATATTTATAGGTATATATATATATATATATATATAGCCTCTGTCCTTGTTTGCAACGAATGTACCTCCGACCAGCGAGGAGTACCTGTCAGTGGTGAATGGGGAGAAGCCCCATAATGACGATTCTCTTTGTCTCTTATGTGAAGTCATTTTGGTAGGCAAGGTGGAAGCAGCCTGTGAAGTGAATGGGCCCAGTGTGAATCCATCTCTCCTCAAATCCACCAAGGAGGGACACTTGGTTCCCAGGGCTATGTGCCAGCTGCCTCTTCTCAAGAGGTCAAGGAGCCCAGAGCCGAGAGTGGGGAGGGACCATTCATGCTGCTGGTGCAAGATATGGCTTTTCCTGCTAGATAGAGACGGGGCATGTAAGAATTCTGTCTTCTAGGAGAACGCTCACCACCAGGAACACAAAGTAGAGGCCAAACATGATGAAGCCCAGGATTTTGTTCATTCGCCACTTGCAGAGGGCAATGGAGAGGATGACGAAGAGCAGCATGATGAAGAGAAGGACGATGGCACAGAAGAGGCCATTGCTGCTGACAGCCACTGGCTGGAATCTGTGAAGGATGGTGTACAGGAGCCAGGGCAGTGGGAGCCTGTGCAGGAGCAAAGCAGGGCAGAGAGGGCAGTGGGAAGACAAGGGAGTAGTCAGACGTGCTGAAGAAGGCAAACAACCTAACATTACGTTCTCAGGAACTCTAATCTGAAAAGGGTGTCTCGTTAGGTTCACTATGTCTCAGGTGTGGTTGGCCCAGACTTTAAAAACCTTTGTCCATGTCCTGTCTGAATTCAGAACAGAGGGAACAGTCAGACATCAAAGACATGACTGCTGTAGGTGATTTCTGCATTTGTGAATTTGATTGAAAATTATTCTGTTTCCTTCCTAGTTGAGATTAAAATGTTGCTTTCTGTCCCAAAAAGGTGAATAGTAGGATTTGCACAGGGTGAAGGGAGCAGGCAGGTATAAAAAAGGTATAGAAATGGGTGGTGAAAATGGGAAAGAAATTAAAAAATGGAGACAAAGAATAGCAATGACTTAACAGTCTAAAGGCAAGTGAAATCAAATGACGGTGGTGGGGGTCTGGTTTATTCTGGGAAAGACGTCAATTGTTAATGAAAAATTGGTCTTTCTGAAAGATTTAAGAAAGACAGTGTCTTCCATTTTTGATGTGTGTTTAAAAAAAACTTTATATTTTTATACCTGTTTTCTCCCTTTTCATTCAGCTTTTAAAATCTGAGGATATCCTGTTTCCTATCCAGAGCGGTGATTCTGAAAGCCCTCAGGAAAGCTAGTTGCCAGGATACCACAAGAGCTGACTAGAACTCTGGGAAAGAAAGATGGCTGGTAGTGCAGGGCTCAGGGGACATGGACATTTTCAAGTGGCTAGTGATAGGTATCCGGCTCTACCCACCAGCCTAATGATAGCATAGTGGCTAAGAGATACCTACTTGGCTGGCCGAGCTTTCTGCAAGACAAAAATAGCTAAGGCAGGTTCAGTTTTGGCTTAGTCTCAGGGTGTGGAAGAGGAGGTACTCTTTCGAAACATGTTCTCCAAAGGAAAAGAGAAAGAATGAGAGTGAAAGGGGCAGTGAGTTTACTCATCTGCCTCCTCTGCTAGAGAGAGGGCATTGGAAGGCAGAGCCCATGCAGTGTGGATCTTTGCAGTTCCAGGCCTGGCACATGCAGCCCCTAACTGGGTGCATATGGTAACCTGGGCCAAGCTGAAGTGATTGATGTGACTGCCTTGTAGGGATCAGTACAGGCACTTTGCCCACTAGAAGCTGGCCAGGAGGTGCTTCCTTATGTGAACTTGTCCAGGAGGGGTTCCAAGCCAGGGAACAAGGGGGTAATTCCAGTTCTCAGCAAGAGGAGGCAGCCCTGGCATCCTGGGGTCAGCAGTGAAAAGTCAGAAAAGGGAAGAGGAGGGCCTGAGAGCAGGAATGATGCCAAAATGAGAGCCACTGTCAGGAACTTGTACGGGAAACTCTTCTTCCATCTCTTGTAAAGAAAAGACCAAACCACGTTTTATTCCTATTAAAACACACACACACACACACACACACACACACACACACACACACACACTCTCTCTCTCTTTCTCTCTCTCTCTCTTTCTCTCTCTCACTCCTCTGGTGAAGTTGAGTTTGATAGCACTACAAATGGCTTGCAAAAACCTTTTGGGGGAAAATGACACTTTTCATGCCTTTTGGTCTCTATCAATTCTATTGTCGGGAATTAAGTATAAAACTCACTTAAAATGTAGATGAAACTTTACTCAGAAAAATGATCATTTCAATGTTACTTTGAATAATAAAAAACTGGGTATCTCTAATAACCTCTAATATTAGGGAAGTCGTTAAATAGCAAATAAGTAAAGGTGATATTGTATAGCTGCTTAAAATCACAAGCTTAGAATGATACAAGAAAATAACCATAATATAATTCTAAGCTAAAAATGAAAGATGCATACATATGCACAAAAAGCAATGTAATTTCAATCATGTGAAATACACAAGAATTAAAAAAAGGGTGGTGAGTTACTGTTTATTTTCTAAATCTGAGTACATATTAATTTTAGAAGCATAAGGAAAATGCTGGCAAAGCTATGAGGAAACTTTTACACTTAATATATTGCTAATGAGATCACTCAATGTGTTGTCAACAATGTTGTAAGCTGGTATAAATTCTTGGGAAATAACTTTTTGGAAAAGAAATATACAAAATACATCAATAGCCATTAAGATGTCCAAAATATTTAGTTCATTAATACTGCTAAAAGGAATTTATCCTAAGAAAATAATTAAAAGAGGAGATTTTTCTGCATAAAGGTGTTCATCAAAACTCCCATAGCAAAAAATTAAAAAAAAAATCCTATTAAATGATAATAAAAAAACCACTGAAAAACAAAACATCAAGAGAATATTTGAAGCCACAAAATGTTAGCTATGAGAGCTATAAAGATTCTTAGAAAAATGATTGATATGATTTACTAATTTATTCACAGATGCCTCTGTATGCCAGGCATATATTGCTTTAAAATGGAAAAATAAAAGCCTTCCAAGCAGATAAAACTGAATATTTTACTAAGAAAACTTTGTGAAATATATGGAAGAGCACATACATATTGTTTCTGGGTAATAGAATAGAACAAGAATCCCGTTCTCTCTCCCTCTTTCTCTTCCTCTTTCTTTCTCTCATGCATTCTTTTTTTTCTTTCTTTCACTCTCACTTTCTTTCCTCTCTTTTTCTTTCTTTCAAAAAAAAAAAATAGAATTAGGAGTGATTTTTCTTTAAACTTCCGTGTGTGTGTGTGTGTGTGTGTGTGTGAGTGTGTGTATATACAATTTAAGCATAATGAACAAAAAGCATTTTGTAATTCTTTATAACATAATATAGAACATTACTATTTTTTTTTTTTTACAAGAGATTGTCCAAGAACACTACTATGAATATATGGACCACAGATTTGAGAAACACTGTTTACAGGAGGGACAACTTGCTTCAAAACATACACCTTTTAAGGCATTCATTCATTTATTCATCCATCCAGCCCACAAACATTTGTCAAACAACTACCAAGGATAGCAATGTAGTAAGCTCTGATGAGTTCCTGCTCTTGGGGATGCACAGTCTAGCAGGCAGATACACCACAATAAGAGTAAGATGTACAGATAATTCATAGGGGCAAGAACTCCCAAGTTGGGCCCAGGAGAATCCGAGAAATCGGGATTTAAGTTGTCACTAAAGGATAAGTTAGAGTTTTCCAGGCAGACAAGCACGGAGAGCTCTTCAGTGGGGGCTTACGTGTGGTTCAGACAGTGGACACTGACAGCAGAGTTTTATGCACAGAGAGTGCTGCCATTGATAGCACAGACTCTTTATTCAAATCCTAGCTACCTCATTTACTAGTTGTGTGAACTCTGGGCCCTTCTGTTTTTTAAAATCTGAATAATAGGGGTGATAATACATACCTAATAGGATTATTGTGTGGCTTAAGTAGAGAAAAATGTATATACAGCGCACATGGTAGACAATGTATGAAAAATATTAATGGTCATGAAAAGGTATAAGAACAGTATTCAAGATATTTAATGAGAAAGTAGGTGCTTTTAGTGAGGTTCCAAACTCAAGTGTTAGGAGCCCAGTACTCCTGGGAACATAAGGATAACATCTTATGTCTTATTTTCTCGGGGAACTGATGTTCAAGGTTATTTGTCAGACTACTTTTACTTTTGACAAGTTAAATAAAATGGTATTGATCACAGCACTTCTCCCCTATCTGATTCACTTTAGTGATTATTCATATTGAGAGGTCACATTTGTTTCCCTGCAAGAACAGATTTCACCTTCTGGCTTTCAAAACATCTCCAATTTTGGCCAGGCACGGTGGCTCATGCCTATAATCTCAGCACGTTGGGAGGCTGAGGCAGATGGATCACCTGAGCTCAGGAGTTCAAGACCAGCCTAGACAACATGGTGAAACCCTGTCTCTACTAAAAAAATGAAAAAAAAAAAAAAAAAAAAAAAAAAAGCCTGGGCATGTCGGCATATATCTGTAGTCCCAGCAATTCAGGAGTCTGAGGCAGAAGAATTGCTTGAACCTAGGAGGCAGAGGTTGCAGTGAGCCGAGGTTGTGCTACTGCACTCCAGCCCAGGCGACAGAGCAAGACTCCATCTCTTAAAAAAGAAAAACAAAAAACCTATACTATCTTCGCCAGTACAGATAAACAAATGGTAATGCCAAGACTGTCAGCATTTTCCAAGACAGGACAGGAGATAGGATATATATGGTGGGCCTATGTCTGTCCCAATCTGCCTTAAAATCCAAATCTTACCTTAGGCTGGTGGGGACCTTAATTAAAATTAGAATGTGAACATTTTTATCATGAAGCTGTCACGGTATCTCGGTTCCACCTGAATGTTGTTATGTAAGTGAAATTCTAAAGTACTTCCTAAAATATCCATTCTGTGTGGAGGTATGCGTTTCTGCTTGTGTAGGGATGGCTTATTTTTTATTAAGTTCTCTGAAATGAGAAATAGAATTGGGGAAACAGAATGGTATTCTCAGTCTTTACTCTCTGGTGGTATTGGTTAGTTTTAGGCTCGGAGATCCTGGTCATGTCTTTCCAGCTTCTAGAAAGACAAATACAGTGGTGGAACTGGTACGCACCTTTGTAGAACTGTCTCTACTCACCCTACAGTGATGTCAAAAATGTTGCTTCCAACAGAGCTGGACACGGCCATGTCCCCTAACCCCTTCCGGGCCACTATGACACTGGTGATAAGATCAGGGATCGAGGTTCCAGCAGCCAAGATGGTGAGACCCATAATCTCTTCACTGATGCCAATCGTCTCTCCAACCTAAATGTCAGGACAGAAATAAACATCTCAGTGTTCGACGTTACAAAATCATAAAAACCACAAAAATTTCAACGCAACCTCCTTTAAATGCGTTTCTATACTGTGCTATGCAAAGTGCTGATAAGATAAAGATGAATAAGCCGCAATCATTACTAATAGAGTTTATACTTTTATGATATTCAGACCCAAGGCATCAGGAATGTTCACATGAGAATTAAACAGATAATCTCAAAAAGACTTCTAGAGGGCTAGAGTGAAGCTTTATTAGGTGCTTTCTAAGACTGAGTCAGAGAAGCTGTAAGATGAGAGGCAGAAAAGCCAATTTGCCAGGGAAACCAGGGGGCAGCACCTGGCAGGGGCAGCAAGTCTACGGCAGATTGGCCCTTCAACTTGCCACCAAAATCGAGGACTGACACCAGGGCCTCTGTTTTCCTTTAGCATCTCCTAGTAACTCATTCTTAAACACTCGGATTCTATCATTTCCACTGGAAACCTGATTCTGAATGTTTGGGGTTTTGGTAACACACAGCAAAACAGCTGTGGAGAAGCAAAATCCAGAAAATTGGAGGATCTGGATCCAGTATCTGGCTCTGGTATGTGTGAATTTCTTGACATTGTGCTTACTGTGAAGTCTTTGATTCTCACTTTATCCGTAAACTGGGGATAATAATACCTACCTTACCAGGTGCTTGTGAAAACTAAATGATAATTTGTGGACAGGCCCTTTGTAAATAGTACGTTATTATTAAAAAGCAAGGGGAGGACAGCTATTACTTTTTTTTTCTTTTTGGTCTTTGTCTTTTAAGACTGTTGAGTTATTTTTTGGAAGGTTAGTCTAGCTTCAGGTGGAAATTCTTCCATTCTCTTGAGCAATTTCTTTGTCTTCTTGGGACTTTTTAGAAAAAATTATTTTTTTTTTTGTTTAGCAATGGGGTCTTGCTGTGTTGCCCAGGCTGAAGTGCAGTAGCACAGTCAGAGCTCACTGCAGCCTCAACCTCCTGGGCTCAAGCAATCTTCCAACCTCAGCCTCCAGAGTAGCTGGGACCACAGGCGAGCACCACCACACCTCGCTAATTTTTTTAAGAGATGGGTCTTACTATGTTGCCCAGGCTGGTCCTGAACTCCTGGCCTTGAGATCCTCTTGCCTTCACCTCCCAAAGTGCTGGGATTATAAGTGTGAGTTGCTGTGCGTGGCCTCTTGGAAATTTTAAAACCCATATGTGTTTTGCTGGAGTTGGTGAAGTGTGGTTCTGAAAACCTTCAAGATAATGCTTTCCATTTGGTTTCCAATAGGTTACCTGATGATGTTTGGCATTTTTTGAAAAAATTTAAAGGGCAAAAATAGCATTTAAGGATAAAGGTTTTTAGGGAATAATATCACACATTTCTAAATCCTTTTGAAACATTTTTATAAGAAATAGCATGGTTTCTACTGGCTTAAAAGCATATTTTTGGTTTAATGCTCATGCTTTTTCCAGAGCCTGGTGAGCTGAACTAGCTTACCCTGTCCTCACGGTGCACAGAGTCACTGCTCCCCATTCGAAAGTAAGCTCCATGTATGCAGGATCCTTGCCTTGGTCACTGTGATCTCCCTAACTGACAGAACATAGCCTAGTACATGGCAGAGTCTCAATACCAATTTGCTGAGTAAGCAAATCAATCTGCATACACAGGTGATTTCACTAGCCTGTTTTTGTGCTGATTCTCCTAGAAAACGTTCAGTAAGCGTTCTGCATAGGAGGACACTATTTAAGCAAAATATTTTCCTTGATGTCAATTTTGTGTTAGATTTGGAGTGAAGCATTGTCAAAGACTGCGAAGATGCTGATGAAACGATTGTCACTGTCAGCAAGTTCCAATCTATTTAAAATATTCTTAATAATTTAAATCGTCCAAGGGAATTGTAAAGCAGTGACTGTTTGAAAAATGATTTAGCTGGGCACAGTGGCATCCACTGTAGTACCAGCTATTTGGAGCTGAGGCACAAGGATCACTAGAGACCTAGATATTTGAGACCAGACTGGGCAACATAGCAAGACCTTGTCCCCAAACTATAAACAAAATAAGTCATATTTGGAGTTTAGATGCTACTATATACAGGAAAACACAGGAATTGAAGAAGAGAAAATGGTGGTGTGGTTAAGAGCACTGGCTTGGGAGATGATAGTGCTGAGTGCAAATCCTAGCCTGCCACTCTTAGTGCAAGGTAGACAACTTCCCTGAGTCTCGGATTTTCCCATCTGTAAAATGAGGATAATATCCACTCAGAATTGTTGATGACTGTATGTGATGATGCAAATAAAGTAAATAGCAGTGTTAGGCACACAGTAAAAGTTCAAGAAAACCCAGAACTGATTTTATTACTTATTTTTTTTCTTTTGTGGAGATGGAGTTTTGTTCTGTTGCCCAGGCTCAAGTGCAGTGGCACGATCTCAGCTCACTAAAACCTCCGCCTCCCAGGTTCAAGCGATTCTCCTGCCTCAGCCTCCTAAGTAGCTGGGACCACAGGCGTGTGCCACCACGCTCAGCTAATTTTTGTATTTGTGGTAGAGATGGGGTTTCACCGTGTTGGCCAGGATGGTCTCGATCTCCTGACCTCTGATCCACCTGCCTTGGCCTCCCAACATGCTGGGATTACAGGCGTGAGCCACCGCGCCTGGCCTTGTATTCCTTTTCTTTGAAAGAATGAAAAGAAAACAAGACTGGAATTAAGGTAATCATTAAAAAGAAAAGAAAAAGATGGAATCTTGCAAGATGATGTTTTCTAGGATGGCTGAAAGGAAATAGGTGGAAAACAGCATATCCCAGCAAGTTAGAAAAACACCATTTTTTCTTTATTAGTAAATGAAGAAATAAAATATCATTATTAAGAAAAGCTATTATATGTTATAAACGGTAAACAGTCCTTTCAGCCTGGACATCTGGAGGTTGAGAAGCAGCCCACCTTCTGCTATGATTTCTGCCAGGTGTTGGTAGCAAATGTCTGTCAATGAATGTAGAAAATAATGACTCCAGGGAACAGAGAACTTGCTCAGGGAGCGAATGGTTTTTGGAAACATCCAGGAAGAGTAATCTGAAGTCAAATGTCAGTAAAATAACTGATATAACACAAAATTATTGTAGAAATGAGACAGTGTATCAGCCAACACTTTCTGTGGATTTTGCTAGTAACACGTATTCTTTTAAAAACCAAGGTATATTTACATATAGTAAAACTCATTCATCTTTAAAATAAAATTGTACAGTTTTGCAAGTTTTCTTTTTTTTCCTCACTCTGTCACCCACACTGTAGTGCAGGGGTGCGATCTCGGCTCCCATTGCAGCCTCCACCTCCCGGGCTCAAGTGATCCTCCACACCTCAAGCTTCCGAGTGGCTGGGACTACAGGTGTGTGCTGCCACGGCCAGCTATTTTTTTTTGTATTTTTGTAGAGACAGGGTTTTACCATGTTGCCCAGTCTGATCTTGAACTTCCGGGGTCAAGGGATATGCCTGCCTCAGCCTCCCAAAGTGCTGGGACTGCAGGCATGAGCTACCACAACCAGCCTGCAAGTTTTTACAAATGTATGCAGCTATGTTTCTCCACATCCTCATTAACATGTGCTACTGTTTTTTTTTTTTTTTAATAGCCAACCTAGTGGTTGTGAAGTGATATCTTGTAATTAGTTTTAAACAAGTTTACTGAGATATAATTTACATACTTTAAAACTCAGCCATTTTAATGTATATAATTCAATGGTTTTTAGTGTATTCAGAGTTGTGCGGCCTTCATCATAATTTAGGTTTTGAACTTATTCATCATCCCCAAAAGAAACCCCATACCCACTAGCAGTCACTCCCCATTTTCCCCCAACCTTCCCAATCCTAGGCAACTATTAATACTAACCTATTACATGTCTCTATAGATTTGCCTATTCTGTACCTTTCATATAAATGAAATCACATGATATGTGTCCTTTTGTGACTGGCTTTTTTCACTTAGCATAATATTTTAGACTATCATTCATGTTGTATGTATCAGGACTTCACTTATTTTTACTGTGTAATAATCTATTGTATGGATATACCACATTTTGCTTACCCATTCATCAGTTGATGGACAGTTGGGTTGTTTTCACCTTTTGGTAATTATGAATAATGCTACTTTGAACATTTGTGTACAAGTGTTTGTGGACGTATGTTTTCATTTCTCTTAAGTCATTCCTAGGAGTGGAATTGCTGGATCACATGGTGACTTTATGTTTAATGTTTTGTGGAACTGCCAAACTATTTCCCAAAGTGGCTGCAGTATTTTACATTCTTATCAGCAGTATGTAAGGATTCTAATTTCTATACATCCTCATCAACACTTGTTATATTCTGTCTTTTTCATTATACCCATCCTAGTGGGTGTAAAGTGGTATCTTGTTATGGTTTTGATTTACACTTCTTTAATTAATAATGATGTTGAGCATATTTTCTTGTGCTTTTTAGCCATCTGCATATCTTTTTTTGTGAAATATCTGTTCAGATCTTTAAAATTAGGATACTTGAAGATGCTTGCCTTCCTATTATTGAGCTTTAAGCTTATATCCTGGATACAAGTGCTTTATCAGATATATATGATTTGCAAATATTTTCTCCCAGTCTGTGGTTTTTCTATTCCTTTTAAATGGTGTTTCTTGAAGGGCAAAAGTTTTAATTTTAATGAAATCTAATTAATCAATTTTCTTGCTTTCATGGATCATGCTTTGGTATTACATCAAAGAACTCTTTGCCTGGCTTATGGTCATACAGATTTTTTTTTTCAGACTTCTAAAAGTTTGATAGCTTTACCTCTTAAATTTAACACTGTGATCCACTTTCAGTTAAATTTTATGTAAAGTATGACGTAATGATCTAAGTTTGTTTATTTTGGCATATGGAAATCCAATTATTCTAGCACCATTTGTTGAAAAGTCTATTCACATATATTCTGAGTGTACATTTCCTGATTTCAAATTGCTATATATTTTTTATGTTAACAAGTATAATAATTTTAGGACTATATTAAACAAAGGATACAAGTGGGAAGTTTGGAATTTATGTAGTTTTTAATAGAGACTAAAAGCCTGATTTTTGGAGTTGCAGAGTCCTAGGTTAAAATCTCAGTTCTACCCATGTGATCTTGGGTAATCTTACCAGCTTTAAGCTTAACTTCTTTACCTGTAAACTGTGGATAATAATAGTACCTCCTTTAAAGGCTCTGAATGTATATATAGGGTTACTATCAAGATCATAGAGACAAAGGGATGTGAATTGCGGGGTGTGTAGTACATACTCAATTATCAATGATTACCACTATGTGAACATGTAAAACCCTTGAATCTTACTCTTCATTCATGTTTTTCAATAGCAATTACTGAGAGTGTATTCTTGTGACAGGCATTATGACTGGTATTGCGTTAAAAATAAAAATGAAACACATTAACACTTTTATAAAGTGAAGCTGAAGGAAAAGGCTATTTTGTCTCCAGATGCTTTCCTAAGAGCCAGTTTTGAAAGGCTGGTTAGAACATGAAATAAGTGGCTGCTCAAGATGAAGTAAGTACTACTGAACCAGGCAGAATGTTGACATTCCTCCCAAGCCTGGGTTGTCCTGGCCTCAGGATGCAGAGGCAAGACGCAGTTAGACTTGTCTGCCTCCACATGGCTGACCAGAGGCTATGCTGATTCAATTCCATGCTACAGGGAAAGGCCAGCCGGGAGACTAGGTAAAGTTAAGTGTGTAAATTCCTTTAGTTCTAGAATGCCAACTTGTCTGTGTCATACCCAATTCTGTTGTGGCAGTTTCAGAAAGCAAACCCAATGATTAAGCACTTGACAATCGGGACTGGAGAAAAACCAGGCAGATGCATGTCCCTATCAAAGTCTTACCTGGTGTGCCCACCAGACCATCAAGTAAGAGAATACTGCAATCCAGCTAATGGCGCCAAAGAACGTGATGGGAAAAAACTTCCTTGATGACTGAAAGACAACCAAGAAGAGGTGAGAATGTCAGTGTTATCCATTGAGATGGATCTGGAAGTCCAAAGCTAAAACCACCATTGTAGGTATTACTCTAGCGTTTCCTGCATCTTAGGATTAGTGATCAAAAGCCCCTACTCCTGATCAAGCTAGGACAGTAAGATTCTCCCTTGGAAATGTGAAATTGATAGAACTGAAGGATCACAGTGCTGGCTCCTGAGATGGAAGTCTTGAAGAGAATGTCTGTTAGTTCCTGCTGCTAGATGTTTAGATTCCCTCTACTCTTGCCCTTTCTAAGGCCTGTTTTTTTTTTTTTTTTTTAATGACCATTCCTTCAATATTATCACCATATTCTCCCTCTTCCTTTTTCTTTCTTTTGCTCCAAAGTTTGTCAGAATCAGTTTCTATTGCTTGCAAACCATGAATCCTAACAATCCATAAGCCAGGAAACCTATGTGATTAATTCCATTGAACAAGAAGTATCAGCAGGTTTAAATATAGATTGACTCATCTTACAGTCTCACGAATTATCAAGAAAGCCACATAGAAGAAGCCACCACCACAGCTTTCATAGATTCTGGATGGTGGCCAGTCTCCAGGACACTGGAACCGCACATGGACTAGAGTAGACAAAGGCAGAGATGCCCAATTGTACTGATTTCCACTGTGGTGGCAGATCAGACCTTCCTCTTAAGAATGTTTTCTCTCCTGTTCACCACCCCAAAATACATTATGTTCAATCCTGCTTCTAGATGTAGACTTTATGCCATCTCAGGCATAAAGTGTGAACACTTTTAAAGTTTCCTAGAAATGGCCAAAAAAATCAGACATTTGAAATGCAGTGTTTCCTACCCAGCCCCACTAAAGAGAAATCCAGGTTTGCAGCCCTAGTGGTATTCTTTTGATGCCCTTTGTTGAAAAACTGGGGTCCTTTAAAAACACACTCAGACAGCACAATGCTGTCAGACAGCCTCTCACCTATTACTGCCAAACACTTTTTATTTCAAAGCTTTCTACATTGAGAAACAATCCCACATTTTGCTTTGATAATGCCATCCAATTTTATCCAGAGAAATGAATTTTAGAGTTGACTTGGAGGAAAGCAATCTCAATTGTCTGAAGGGCTGACCTTGGGCAGTCACATAGAACATTTTCTGTCATGGCTTTTGAGAGCTTCATTAAAAGGAAAAGATAAACTCGTATATGGTAATCTTTAGAATAGCAATAATGAGGAACACAGTCTCCAGTGCTCCAAATCAGGCTTATGTTTTCTTT
The DNA here is from genome assembly GCA_963573385.1 of Cacajao melanocephalus. NCBI lineage: Eukaryota > Metazoa > Chordata > Mammalia > Primates > Pitheciidae > Cacajao > Cacajao melanocephalus. Next base: position 998 of record CAUYLG010013262.1, on the reverse strand, counting down.
ACCAAGTTCAATATATATTTTTTATGATCATTTGCATGGTTGTTAAATTTCACACCATCCCTTCCTTTCTTTAAATGACTGCTGTTTAGTGGGGCCATTTGTTAGCTGGGATGGCTGAAAGACCAAGCAGGTCTTGATTAAATTGGAGAGGGCATCAGGCCACAGTGAGTAGCCAACACCTTACCCTCAAATGCTTTTTCCTGCCCCCTTTCTTTCTTAGAAGAAAAATATTTTGGACAAGGACTCAGACCCTTTCTGGTGACCTAAGTGCTTTAATGGGTAATGAAAGAAAAAAGTAATCATTTTTTTCAAAGTGGAATTGGAGACCTTTACTTCTTTTTCTTTTTCTTTTTTTTTTTCTGAGACAGAGTTTCGCTCTGTTGCCCAGGCTGGAGTGCAGTGGTGTGATCTTGGCCTACTGCAACCTCTGCCTCCTGGGTTCAAGCCACTCTCCTGCCTCAGCATCCCAAGTAGCTGGGATTATAGGTGCCTGCCACTATGCTTGGCTAATTTTTTTGCATTTTTAGTATAGCAAAGGTTTCACCATGTTAGCCAAGCTGGTTTCATGATATGCCTACTTCAGCTTCCCAAAGTGCTAGGATTATAGGTGTGAGCCACCGCACCCAGCCATTAGATCTTCACTTATGAAAGCACATTTTTCTAAAAAAAAAATACTTTAAGTTCTGGGGTACATGTGCAGAACATGCAGGTTTGTTGCATAGGTATACACGTGCCATGGTTTGCTGTATCCATCACCCTGTCATCTATATTAGGTATTTATTCTAATAAATACCTCCTAGACCTCCCCACCCCAAGAAACCCCACCCCGCAACAGGCCCCAGTATGTGATTTTGCCGTTCCTGTGTCCATGCGTTCTCATCATTCAACTCCCACTTATGAATGTGGTGCTTGGTTTTCTGTTCTTGGGTTAGTTTGCTGAGAATGATGGTTTCCAGCTTCATCCATGTCCCTACAAAGGACATAAACTCATCCTTTTT
>CAUYLG010013260.1:0-17146 GCA_963573385.1 Cacajao melanocephalus | reverse complement strand
GTTAGCATCACCTTGATTATCCTTTTATCAGATCTGAGTAGCATCAAAGGACTGACAGTGGAATTATACATTGCCCACAAGCCTCTGGACACCCAAAACAGGGTCTTATGCACATAGCAAGGTTGAGGTGAATGAGATGATGAAATCAACCCAGTAGACAACCACAAAGAAACTCACTAGCAGCAGGATGGTCTGAGTGGCACTTTTCTCTGGGGACAGTCTTGGGGAGAGGCTGGTGCTATGAAAGCACCGGATTTCTTCTGGTGCCTAAACAAAAGAACCACCATATACTTGAAAGTAACACTATTCCTATAAGAAAAACATCTCTGGATAATTACAGAATAAGAAACAGTCTGCTGATGATGGAGTTCATGGTGGAAAAGCGAACAGCATTTACTGATATGCAGAAGATTGCTCAGGGTCACACTGGAAGAAGCTATAGTGTACAAGATAAGGTTACTACTGAAAAAGAGAGAAAACATAAAAAGAACAAGAAATGGCAGGTGAAAATGGTAGAATTATAGTTAAACCTCACCAACAAAGAGCTGCTGGGGCTGGTGATTATGGCTTGAAGCACACTCAGGAGGCAGGTGGTGCAGATGGAGAAACTTCTCAGCACCTTGTTCGATAGAAAGATACTTCACACTTGAAATCATTCTGAAAATACAGTCACTCAAACACACCTGGAGACAACAACGACACCGTAGCAAGGAGCATCACTATGTGGATGAGGGCCAGGTGATAAATGGCCAGGTCAGTGGGCTTAGGAATGCATTACAGAAAAAGTGTGATGACATGGAAGAAAATGAGGAAGCTGATGGTTAAGATTCCAATGCCAGCTTGAAAAAAAGAGGCATTTTCCAATGAAAACATAAATAGAATGTAATAGTCTAAAAAAGAAAAACATATTAGAATATCTCAAAATAACAGACTTTACATCATGCTTTTTATTGTATGTTCAAAATCATCACTAACAATGTTTTTATCTTATAAAATTCTTTTCTTGAATAATTCTATTACATAAATTTAAAAAAATAGCCTCAGCATTGTTTTATACAGTATATGTGTAGCGTATATATATATATTCTAAGAATATTTGTGTATACATAATTTAAATAATTAAAAATAATCTCTCACATCACAGCATTAATTTTCTCAGCCTCTCTTTCACATTTAATAACTTTGTGATTACCTTAGGTTCACACTCAATTCAGATAAGATCAGGTGCATTCTCGGTGGTATGGCGGTAGACACCAAACTCATAATTCAAATTAATCTCCTTATTTTAGAGTCAACTGATTATCACCCTTGATTGTTATCTGCAGCCTTTTTTCTTCTTTGTCATATACTAAAATATATTCCTAGAACCCAGGGGTTTAAACAGGGCACTTTTGTGGGGCATTATTTCATTTATCATGATGCATAAAACCATATTTTATTAAAATAATCCTGGCTCTGTCCAACTTTTGTTTTCATCACAGAGAACCCTGATGTAAACTTTCTTATCTTAGAAGGAAATTGAGGCTGGGCACAGTGGCTCACGCCTGTAATCTCAGCACTCTGGAAGGCTGAGGTGGGCAGCTTGCTTGAGGTCAGAAGTTCAAGAACAGCCTGGCCAACATGGTGAAACCCTGTCTCTACTAAAAATACCAAAGTTAGCTAGGTGTGGTGGCATATGCCTGTAGTCCTAGCTATTCGGGAGGCTGAGGCAGGAGAATTATTTGAACCTGGGAGGCAAAGGTTGCAGTGAGCTGAGATCACGCCACTGCACTCCACCCTGGGTGACAGAGTTAGAACCTGTCTGAAAAGAAAAAGACAAAAGAAGAAAGCAGAAGAGGAAGAGGAAGAAGAAAGAAAAGAAAGAAAGAAAGAAAAAGAAAGAAAGAAAGGAAGGAAGGAAGGAAGGAAGGAAAGAAAGAAAAAGAAAGAAAGAAAAAGACAGAAAGAAAAAGAAAGAAAGAAAAAGAAAGAAAGAAGAGGGAGAGGAGGAGGAAGAAGAGGAGGAAGAAGAGGAGGAGGAGGAGAAGGAGGGAGGACGAGGAGGAGGTCGGAAGAGGAGTAGGAAGAATAAGATTGCTAAAATCCAGCTCTCAATATTAAGAAGACCTATACTACCATTCTCTGCCTTTTAACATCAAAATATTTGCATTAAAATGATTACATGATGATCTTTGTTGGGACTTCAGTTATTACAGAGATATCCTTCCATGCCTTGAAAAAATACTAAGGTCTTTAATACTGAAGATAATTTGCTATATCTTAGAGAGAATATCTGTGTATCCGAACACTGTATAAATTTATGGAATACTTTTGCAATTACTTTCTCTTGTTACTGTCCCCAGATATAGATATTATTTATTGGATCCAATTAAGTTAATCCAGGGCTCAGAATAATTTAGTTTTATAATACACACACATACAGAAACTATCAAATAAATTACTCAGACTTTAAGATAAAAATGTTAAACGATTTTAAGGCCACTTACAATTATACCAACTTACAAATATAAACATGTCAGACAATGAAGATAATTTGACATTTTTAGATTATACTCAGAAATTCACATCTGAGTTAAAACACTGCTCTAATACCAACTGATGTAGATGCATTTAAGAAATAGAAATTGTGTAATTGATATAATCATTGTTGTTTTTATCTCCCAACGCATAATCTAGTGCAGGTACACATTTATCTCAGTGTCCAAAACCAAATAGCAGCAGACAGTGGACACCAACATATACCGGTGCCTTCAACATACTTGGGTTTTGCTTTCATGTTAGATCCAGAAGGTCCAGCATTATGTCAGATTAAAGACATAATAATCTCTCCATTTAAAACAGTTTAGTATAAGCAAAACAATAGTTGTACTTGAACTACTACTAATATATAATTATTTAGTAAATATATAACCATCACTTTACAAATATTCTGCATGTATTATAAGTCATGTCTCAGAAACACATAAAATTAGAAAAAAAAAGACATAACAATTCTAATATTTTTTCCTGGCCCAATGTCGTATTCAGGTCACATATTTGAATACATGCTGCACATTTGTTAAATAACTACAACCTATTGCAAAAGAGTTTATCTGTTATATTATTTTATTTTCTCTAATGAGGATTTTGAGGACATTGGTAATGAGTCTAGAGGAAAGAAAAGTAGTTTTCACAGACAAGGGTGAAAAAAATTGAGTATAAGACATTCAGTTCAATTTGAATTTTAAGTAAATAATGGACATCTTCGAAGAATTGCTTACATATACTACACACAAATATGCAAATACTGCATAGCTATATAAAAATGCTTTTTGGTATTTATTCTAATTTTAAGCTTAACTGTGTTTTCTGTATTTTTATTTGGCAAATCTGCCACATCTACCATAAAATTTGAAATAACATGTTAAAGACCTGAGGAAGAAAAAAACAGAAGAAAAAAATCATACAGGTGATATGGATTGGTCAAAGTGTAAAAGAAAATTGCATCTTAAATAAAATATTTAAAAATATAAATTGAGGTGTACATGTAGCTCTCGCTATGAGATGTGGCAACCAGCTATTCCTTGGGCTGATAATAAAGACCCTGAGCAATCTCAGAGATAGGCAATACAGGCCAAGTACATTCTCATTATACTTGATTTAACTTCTAAATAGTACAAGTTTCAACACACACAAACACACACCCCACACAATGGTGGGGAAGATAACATCATTAAATGGACCAAGAATAAAAGACTGATTACAAATTTTGCAGGTTTAGATCATATGTCTAAAAAAGACAATGTTTTAAAAGACATTAGCCATATGACCCAAGTGTTACTATGCATAAAATAATATTTTATTTTGGGCTGGGTGAAGTGACTTATGCCTGTAATCCCAGCACTTCTAGAGGCTGAAATAAAAGGATAGCTTGAAGCCAGGAGTTCAAGACCAGCCTGATCAAAATAGTGAGTTCCTGTCTCTACTTATTTTTTTTATTTAAATTAATTGGGTGTGGTGGTACATGCCTACAGTAGCTCCTAAAGAGAATAAAGCAGGTGAATCACTTAAGCTCATTAAACTGTGGCTGTAGTTAGCTCTAATGACACCACTGCACTCCTACCTGAGTGACAGAGTGAGAGACCCTTCTGTGAAAAAAAAAAAAAAAAAAGATATTCTATCTTGGAGAAAATAAAGTTAAACAAAGTCTATTTCCTCATTTTTATAATAATGTCTAATTGGTAGAGAAAATTAATAACATAACATCTACAGATCTTTACACTGTACCTGATTTACATTAAAATTACATACAGCCTAAATAATAAAATAAAATAATGTACTTGTTTTATTATTATACTGATAACTTCATGGTCATTATCAATTTTATCATATTCTATGAATGGAATTACAAGACCTATGACTGGTCACTGACAACGTACAGTGGTTATGAGACTCACAGGCGACAAATGAGGGGGGTGGTTGATTTAGTGGCAACGGCTGAAAACCTTAAAAACAGAGATCACCATTGTAGGGAAAAATACCCTTCAACCTAGTTTATTATATAAAAAGTGCGAAATGCAGAAATGCAAAAAAAAATTATGATAGGTATGAAATAATAACTGAATAAATATATTTTAATTTTTTTGGCACAGCTAGGATGTTTGCTAACATAAATTTTTATGATCTCAAGACACTTAATTCTCAGGTCCTGGAGCAAAAAAAACAGACTGTGAAAGTGTCACTGAAGAAAGAGCAGACAGAAAACACTTGAGGGGTGCAGTTACAAGCCATGGGCTACAAATTTGGAGTTCTAAAATTTTGCCAAGCAATGTGTGTGTGTGTGTGGGGGGGGTGTGTGTCTCTGTGTGTTTTAATCTCTAGAATGAAGAGTATACTTGGGCAAAATAAAAATATAACACTTTTATTTTTTAAAGCTTGTGAGTTTTTGCACTATCATGTCTCTGTGCTTCACTCTAATGTGAAGACAAGACTGTCTCTAAAATTGAGTTTGGTAGAAAAAACAGCTGTGTCCTCTGTACGTCACATACATCTATCAGGATCAGTTTAGGTCCCTCCCTTCTGACTTTGCTTCTGAATACATGACATGCAGAACTTATTATCATAAATAATTTTATTTTAAGACAAATTAAAACATTCTAATGTTCAAGGACATAGAGGTTTACTATTGGTTGTGTCTTTGAGATTTTTGTGGCATTGTGGGCCACAATCTCTATCATTATTTTGGGTTTTAACCTACCCTAATTTCATCCCGTCTTTCATTTTTAAAGAAACATAGACACAAAGAACACTGTTTCTACTAAATGTAGAAATAGCTAACTTACTACTTTCAACAACTAACTTGACATTTACTGGTTATATTTATGAATATATGTTTTAAATAGATAACAAACTCGGCTGGGCCTGGTAGCTAACTCCTGTAACCCCAGCACTTTTGGAGGCTGAAGTAAGCAGATCAGTTGAGGTCAGGACTTCCAGATGAGCCTGGTCAACATGGTGAAACCCTGTCTCTACTATAAATACAAAAGAATTAGCTGAGCATGGAGGTGGAGGTTGTAGTGGGCCAACACCATGTCACTGCACTCCAGCCTGGGTGACAAAGTGAGACAGATGTTGTCTCAAAAAAATAAAAAAATAAATAAATAATAAAATTATAAACTTAAACTTTCAGAACTGATAGGATATGAAACAAGACCCTTTTTGAAAAGGAAATATTATATCCTTAATATTTTTGTAAATCATTGCTCTCTTATCAGTAAACAATCTCACCTAAACAAATGTAAAACCAATTTTATAAGTTCAGTGTGCTTACAAAACACAGCAATAAAACTGTATTAAGACAGTATCTAAAATTATGATGAGTATTGCAGGTCCCCATTCAGGTAAGATTTTATTAACTCTGCAAAGATTTAATAAATACCAAACATTTTTATATAGTTATGTGGTAATCAGAAAAAAACTAATCTATTAAAAAATTTAACAAAACAGTGAAACAAAAGAATCTTTATGGTTTCTGATAATTATTATTATAAAACATTGCAAACATCTATTAACACAATTTTAAGCAATTCTACAATATTATAAATATACTGATTCTCCAAACTAAAAAGAACAAAGAATACTAACTAAAGAATCTCTCAATTGGCTTATATTTGTTTTAAAATATAAAATTTTACATAAATAAGGTGTAATATAGCCAATTCATTAAATCCCAACTCAAACAAAATGCCACAAAAATATGAAGGTCTTTCCACAAATCTATAAATTTACAACCTCATGAGTACATTTGCATTTTACCTTGAAAAACGTTCTGCTGTTAGCTGTGATTCAGTGATAATCAGACTGTGCTTATGAGAAGCAATTCTCCTAACATCTCACTGAGAAAATGCTGCCTCATGCCATCACCTACTTGAGTCTTAAGCTCTCACTGTTTATGCAGATGAATAATAGACATTCACCCAGATGAGTTTTTGAGTGGAACTTTTGTATGTAGGTTGATGCCCACAATATGTTATAAGGAAGTGATACCAAGAGCTCATCTCCCTTTATTTAGGCCAATAATTGTCATGTCACCTGTAGAAGTAGGATAGCCTAGGGATTAAGATTATTAGAAAGAAGCCAACAAGGAGAAAACTAAACTAACTCTTAACTCCTGATAAACAGCAGGTGAGGAACAAATGGGTTTTAAACTTTGTCATATATAATCTAATTTTCATGGTAACTTTGCCCAGGTGGGTTGTCTGGTCTAAGTTTTGTCAACAAGACAGAAGTCAAACAATATTTTTACTTAAAAATAAACAGAACATAATATTGGGTTTCTTGAAGTAACCCCACTGGTTCCAAAGTGTCCTATGGTATTGATGCATGTTCCTCAATGGTCTCGTAATTTCTCAATGGTCTCAGGGTAATAGCTAGACTATAAGCTACTCTGTTGTGATAAGAAAAATGTCCCCCTTTTCACACATACTCAGAAGAAGTGCTTTTGACCACAAAAAACCAGAGCCCTGAACCAAGGCATCTGGCAGGGAAAGAAAAATGTAAGTTTTCACTTGCAACATATTAGGCAAGGTACATTTATTAAAGGCAGAAGGAACACCTCCACTGCAAGAAGCATTGATGTTTAGTGTGTGCACTTTCTTCATATCTCTTACTTTGATGTGAATTTCCAGGCACCTGTGTTTTGTGCTCTGTCAGCCGATCTCTCAGCATCATCTACTATTTTCAGCCACAAGTCTGTTTAATTTTACAAACTCAGCATCAGAACACTCACTTTTTGGCAATTGCCAAGCTATTTGCTTTGTAACATTTATCAGCTACACCTGTAATGTAACTACATTTAACTGTAACCTTAACCCTCATTGTGGCAGCAACATTTAGAACCAGATGCTAAAATGGTAGCTTTTCTTTTCACAAACCAAAGGATCTTGACAGAGGGCACCAGCTTAGCCTGTTTAGGTTCAACATGGTGTGTTCTCATGTGTCATTATCTGATCCGCTAACAAACAAATCTTTCAACTGGCCTCAGTCAGAACTATCATCACTTATATACTTTCAATGTCTGCAAGTACAATTCTGCTAGCTCTATCAAACTCACTTTAATCTATCATCAGTTGCCATCCCTACTATCTCATTGCTCAACTTAGGTAGTTTCTTAGGTCTTATTTGTTGATGTGAAACTTATTTCTTCCTTTTAAACTTTTTTTAACCAGTACCCAAAAACAAACCCATCAGCAAAGAACCTTCACAGCAAAATTATTTAAGTCATAAAGACATTTCAGATATATTATTTAAAAACAAAGATAACTTGTTGCTAACATATCTATCTTCCAGGTTTGTAGATGGCCACATTCCACTGTTCTCTCACAGGAAAGACACAGAGAGACAGAAAGAGAGAGAGTGCATTTTCTTCCTCTTGTTAAAAGACCACAGTTCCATGTTAGTATTATCCAACCCTTTGAACTTACTGAACCTTAATTCCCTCCTAAAAACCTTATCTCCAGATACAATCATATTGGCAGTTAGGTTTTACCACAATAATTTTGAGGGAGACCCATTCAGTTCATAGAAGGAGAAAAGAGCCATATAAAGGTTGCATTTCTGTATCTTATTAAGTTAGTAAAAATACTGAGTAGTTTCTAATAAGTTAAGATGTATATTATAAGCCCTGGAGAAAACACTAAGAAAATAAAATATGCACAGAATAGCATTGCATGGAAAATGTTTACTTAATGCAAAAGAAATCAACAAAGGTAGAAAAATAAAAACTAGATAAGACATACAGGAAACAAAAAACAAAATATTAGCTTTAAATTCAACTCTATTGAGAACTCATTAAATATGAAAGAATTAAATAATTTTAATGGCAGAGATTTTAAGATTGGATTCAAAAACAAGATATGACTAAATGTTGTCTACTAGACACTCCTTGAATCCAAGAGACAAACAGAATAAAAGTAAATGAATAAAAATACCAACTATAAGAAAGAGTAGCTTACTAAAATCTGACAATAAGGAAATTAAAACTTTCAGTAAGTTAGTAAAGAGAGACAGTTTATAATTAAAATAGTGTCAATTCAACATGAATAAAAAGTATAAATATTAATGCACTAGCAAAAAAACATAAAAGTTCAAAAAGCAAACAGACAGAAATTTTTTAAAATAGAGATAACAAAAATAACAGCTCATGAGAACTAAATTATGAGGACACAAAGGCTTAAGAATAATACAATGGACTTTGGAGACTCATGGGAAAGAGTGGGAGGAGGGTGAGGGATAAAAGACCACACAGTGTGAACAGTGTACACTGCTCAGGTGATGGCTGCATCAAAATCTCAGAAATCTTCACTAAAGAACTTATTCATGTAACCAAACACCACCTGTTTCCCAAAAAACCTACTGAAATAAAAAGTACATGGAGGGAAAAAAATGGAGACTTCAATATCCCAATTTCAATAATAGAAAAATGAGACAGAAAATCAACAAGACTTGAATAACACTACAAACCTATTTGAAATGACAGTCTTATACATAATGTTCTAACCAAGACTAGAAGTTCACATAGGCCATTCCCCAGATACACCATATACTATGCCATACAATAAACAAACAGTAATAAAATAAGAAGAATTAAAATAATTCAAAGTTTGCTCTCTTAAGGAAAAGAAAACTGAAGTCAATGACTGCAGAAAATTTGGAAAATTATACATATGTGGAAATTAAACAACACACCCCTAAATAACCACTGTGTCAAAATAAAGTAATTGGATATTTTTAGATAAATAATAAAGCTCCAACATAACAAAACGTATGAGATGCAGCAAAAACCTGCTCAGATAAATTTATAGCAGTAAACACCTATATTAAAAATGAACAAACATAACTTAAAATCAATAAGCTAATATTTGGCACAAACACGTAAAGGCAAATTAACTACACATCAAACCTGGACAAAAAATATCAGTTGGGGCATACAAGAGTCATGTAGAATAGGAAGAAAGACTGGAGAATAAAATGCTTAGGAATAAGGGCTCTAAAAATTGTCCACGTTTCTGAAAATCTAGAAGCCCATACGCATGCTCAGAACTAGGCATGGGCAAGGTCAATGTTCAGAAAAGCTCTAAGACCTTATCAATCATCATGGCTTTACCCTCTAATATGGTTTGGCTCTGTGTTCCAACACAAATCTCATCTTGAATTGTAATCCCCACCTGTTGAAAAAAAGAAGTGATTGGATTATGGGGGTGGTTCCCCCATGCTGTTCTCCTAATGTGATATCACTTATGTGATAGTGAGTGAACTCTCACGAGATCTGTTGGTTTTATAAATGGTAGTTTTTTCTGCTTTTTCACTCTCTCTCCTGCCACCTTGTGAAGAGGGTACTCGCTTCTCCTCTACCTTCTGTCATGATTGTAAATTTCCTAAGGCCTCTCCAGCCATGCAGAAGTGTGAGTCAATTAAATCTATTTATTTTATGAATTACCCAGTCTCAGGCATTTCTTTATAGCGGTGTGAGAACAAACTAATACACATACAAACTCAGCACAAACAGGAAAAAAAAAAGGCAAAGCTGTAATCTTCCTGGTTTGTAAGCTCAGCTGCAATAGTTAAGATGTTTTGGGTGAGCAAGTATTTGAGAAAAATCTCTGTCATTCTACTAGCTCATGATAAGATAATGAAACAGAGACTTTTATTCCATACACAACAAAGAACATTTATAAAAATAGCTTTGAAAATCTCATTAAACAAATAAAAATAATCATGAGAAACAGAAACCCGAAGGATTAAAAATCATATGATTTCCAAGTTACCATATTATAATATCAAAATGTACAGTTTTCAAACCAGTAAAACACAAGGCAGGCAAAAACTATCTCTCATTAACAAGATAACAAATTAACAGAAACAGTCCTAGAGGTATCCTGGGCATTGAAAGACAAAAAAGTCTTTAGGCTGGGTGACATGACTCATGCCTGTAATCCCAACACTTTGGGAGGCTGAGGCAGGTGGATCATCTGAGGTTGGCAGTTCGAGACCAGCCTGACCAAAATGAAGAAACCCTGTCTTTACTAAAAATACAAAATTAGCCAGGCGTGGTGGTGCATGCCTGCAATCCCAGTTACTCAGGAGACTTAGGCAGGAGAACTGCTTGAATCTGGGAGGCAGAGGTTGGGGTGAGCCAAGTTCACACCATTGCACTACAGATTGGGAAACAAGAGCCAAACTCCGTCTTAAAAAAAAAAAGTCTTGAAGTCAACTGACTTAAATATGCTGAAAAACAGAGTAAACTATAAAAAAGAAAAAAAATGGGAAAATGATGTCTCATCAAATAGAAAGTACCAAGAGACAACAATTACAAAATAAACAAAAAAATCTAAAGTCAAAAATTAAAATCATTGTAATAAAAAATTTACCAGAAAGGTTCTACAGCAGATGCAAGTAGAAAGGAAGAAAAGAAAATGAATTAGCAAAGTTTAAGTCTATTCAATTTTAATTATTTAGTCTGACTAGGAGAGATGAAAGAGAATTAACAAAAATTAGAAGCACCTAAGATACTAATGAGAAATAATTAAATTGCCATCACAAGCATTATGGAAACTCTAGAAAAAAGAGGGAGAGAAAGGGTCTGAAAAAATATTTGAAGGAATAATGGCTAAAAAATTTCTAAACATGATAAAAGTCATGAATCTATACATCCAAAAGTATAACTGAGCTCAAAATTGTATACGCTCAAATACCTCCACACATTACAAACTTTCAAAAGCTAATGACAAAAAAAGAATCTTAAAAATAGTACTAGAGAAAAGACCCATCATATACAAAGGTTTCATAGTAAAACTGACAGCTAATTTCTTGCTAAAATCATAGTCATGAGACAGCAGTATGACATATTTAAAGTGGTAAAAGAAAAAAAAAGCAACAAAGAAGTCTATTTTCAGCAAAATGTTCTTCAAAGATAAATGAGACACCAAGACATTTCTATATTTTAAAAAATTTGTACAGTTTATCACTAATAGATCTGCTCTATAATATATGATAAAGGCTATCTTTTTGGCTGAAATAAAAGGACACACTAGAAAATAATTTAAGGCCATATTAAATGAACAAATAACAGTAAAATACATGGAAAAACATAAATACCACTATTAAAATATTTCTATTCCATAACTTATTTCATCTTTTAAAATTCTTTTATTTTCTTTTTTGAGATGGAATCTTGCTCTGTCTGGAGCAGGACAGGCTGGAGCACAGTGGTGTGATCTCGGCTCACTGCAACCTCTGACTCCCGGGTTCAAGTGAATCTCCTGCCTCAGCCTCCCAAGTAGCTGAGACTATAGATGCATGCCTCCACAGTTGGCTAATCTTTTGTATTTTTGGTAGAGACAAGGTTTCACCATGTTAGCCAAGATGGTCTCGATCTCCTGATCTTATGATCCACCTGCCTCGGCCTCCCAAAGTGCTGGTCAACATGCCCGGCTTAAAATTCTTTTTATATATGATTCAGAAGACTAATGCATAAAAGTAATTATAAATCTATTAATTTCATGCAGTGCATAATTATATAAGCTGGAAACACATATAGATGGAGAAACAAATCTGTATGGAATCAACTGTTTTAATAAAATCAAATTTCAAGTGGTATTAATTTATTACACATGGTCATACATTCACGAGATTACTTATAATCCTCAATTACTAAAACAATAAAGTCAGAAAGGAATTTAGAAGGAAATAAAAACTGTAGACTAGAAAAATATCAACAGAATAAAAATGTAATAAATTGACTGAATTTGAAAAAGATATACAACAGAAAAATAAGCAGCAAAATGTTAGAATTCTATTTTTGGAAATACTTTAAACAGAAATAAACTGGATGATTACAGTGCAAACACTGACAGAGTGGTTTAAAAAACATAAATATAATCCAACTTTGTGTTATCTACAAGAGACTCTCATCAGTTTTCTCTTTAGGTTGTAAATAAAAGAATTACTAAAGATACTTTGTATAAATAGCAACCAAAAGAGCTGGGGTGGCTAAACTTCAGCAAAATAAATGTTAAGACAAAAGTGTTACAAGTGACAAAGGAGGACATTATATATTGAAGAAATGTAAACCTATCAATAAGATATAACAATTGTAAATACATATGCCTAACAAAGATCCCAATATATGAAACAAAAAAAAGACAGTTATGACAAGTAGAAAGTTATACAATCAGATTTGTTGACCTAAATATACTAACTTGACCTGGCAGTCATATACAAGAACTCTACTTCACATTTCTAGAAAAAGAAATTAATTTGGTTCAGAGTCTGTGAACTGGTTTCCAGAAATTAATTTGGCAATCTTAGTCTATGGAATGCCTATTTCTTAAAAGATTTCTGCATAATATCACACTCAATTCAATGTTTCTAGTATATTTATCATTATAAAACCATAAAAGTATAACTTTAAACTATTTCCACTTTCATCAATAGACAATCATTAATCTATTGCCTGTCTCTATTGATTTGCATTTTATAGACTTTTTTTTTTTAGACAGAGATTTGCTGTTGTTGCCCAGGCTGGAGTGCAATGGCTCCATCTTGGCTCACTGCAACCTCTGCCTCCTGGGATCAAGCAATTCTCCTGCCTCAGCCTCCCGAGTAGCTGGGATCATAGGCATGTGCCACTACACCTGGCTAACTTTTTGTATTTTTAGTAGAGACAGGGTTTCTCCATGTTGGTCAGGCTTGTCTTGAACTCCTGACCTCAGGTAATCCACCCACCTCAGCTTCTCACTCAAAGTGCTGATATTACAGGCTGAGCCACCACACCCAGTCAATGGATATTCTTTTAAAACTGCATTATTGGCTGAGCGAAGTGGTTCACTCTTGTAATCCCAGCACTTTGGGAGGTCAAGGTGGGTGGATCACCTTAAGTCAGGAGTTTGAGACAAGCATGGCCAATCTGGTGAAACCCCATCTCCAATAAAACTACAAAAATTAGTCTAGCATGGTGGTGGACACCTGTAATCTCAGCTACTTGGAAGGCTGAGACAGGAGAATCACTTGAACCTGGGAGGCGGAGGTTGCAGTGAGCCAAGATCACGTCACTACACTCCAGCTTGGGCAACAAAGAGCAAAACTCTGTCTAAAAACAACAACAAACCTGCATTATTGTGGAATAATTAACATTTTGTATCTATGCAATGGTACAGTCTGTCATGTTTCAATCTGGTTTCTTTCATTTACCATAATGTATTTGAGGTAGATTCTTCTTCTTCTTATGTATTAGAAAACGTATTTAGGAGTAAAAAATAAATCTACATTGATTGCTTCATATTTTTGCCTTGTTTTCTTTATAAATGGTAAGTCAACTATTAGCAAAAATACTTATTAAACATTAATAATAATACAGTTGGCTGCATATGGTTGCACATGGCTGTTATCCAAACACTTTGGACAGCCGAGGTGGGTGGATTACTTGAGGTCAAGAGTTTGAGACCAGCCTGGCCAACATAGTGCAATGCCGTTTCTACTAAATACAAAAACTAGCTGGCATGGTAGTGTGCGCCTATAATTCCAGCTACTCAGAAGGCTGACACACGAGAATCTATCGAACCCAGAAGGCAGTGATTGCAATCTGTCTAGATCATACTCATGAACTCCAGCCTGGGTGACAGCACAAAACTATCTCAAAAAAAAAAAAAAAAAAAAAAAAGAAAGAAAAATATAGTTCTAAGAAATAACATCTAAGGTTTGGTTACACAATAGAGTAACTAATTAACAATAATTCATTGTATGTTTCAAAATAGCTGAAAGAGGAGATTTGGAATGTTCCCAACACAAAGAAATTGTAAATGTTCTGGAACCCAGCCTTAAAATTTTTTTTAAATAAATGTTTCAGCTGATGAACAGCCCAATTACTAAGCTTTATTACACATTGTATGCCTGTATCAAAATATTACATGTAACTTGCATGTAAATACAATATGTATCCATAAAAATTAAAAGTAAACAAAAATAACTACCAAATAAGATAAACTTCTAATTTTTGAAAAGATCAAAAACTTTGAAAAGCATCTCAAAAAAGGCAGTTAATGTTAAATCACTTATAAGACTGAACTTCAGGTATTCTAACAAAAATGTGGTTAGAGTCAACTTTTGCTTTGTATAATTCTTCATTTTAATTCACGTTCCAGGGCACAGAAACATAACACCTGCTCTCCAGGAGAATCAGAGAGTTTCAATGTTGTACAGTAACACTTTATCATCTCTTTCTGGGTCTCACTTTCATCTTTGGTCATCAAGGAGTATGATTAATTAGCTAATGGCTGCCAGCTTTAAGAGATTATGCAGTACCCTTCATCTCTTGGACTCTAGTCAAAGATGTGAGTTTGTGATCCCCGAAAGCCAACACCAGACCCATCCAGAATGACAACAACGCCGCAGTTTTTAAAAGCCAAGCCCCAAGTGTTTTATCCACAAATATTCACAATTGCTTTCTGGTACATGGTAGCCTCCTGGGAGGCGCAGGTAGCCTCTTAGGAAAACAGATCACCCTGTTCCCTGACAATAAGGCAGATTTAATCAGCATACATATGGGGACCCCCACACCTTGAAAAGTCAAATAGCTTGGGGAAGGTGGCCATCTAATTCTAATTCTTCTGATTCTAGGCACAGCCGACCATAGCCACCATAGCCCCAGGAGAAGACTTCTGGGAATTTAGGATTCATACGTGTTTACTAACCACACGTGTGGTTAGTTCAACAAGCCACATCTACACAACCACATTGGTATTTGTGAAAACTTGCCCATCTTTCTTTTTCATAGAGATGGCAACTTGCCTAGGTAGCAGTTCACAGTCAGACTATCCACCATCCCTGGAAGATGAACTTGCCATTGAGTTGTAATCCAGCTGACAATACCCAGAGCTCTCAAAAAATATAGCTATCTTCTTTGCAGTCCATTTTCATACTAAAATTTATTCCCCCCTGCCATTTTGATGGTTGGCTGGCCTTATCCACCATTTGTGCAGGGTTAGAAGCAGCATCTGTATGATGCTTGAGGCCCAGCGGCCACATCTTGTCCTCTACACAGGGCAACATGAAGCCAATTTTAATCAACACCAGCGTGTGGTTCACCCACATGCTGCTTATACAATAACCCAATGACTATGGTTCTCTAAAAATTTGTGGGCTTCAAGTTTCTTAATGTTATGTTTCAGCTATTTTTGTTTTCACCTCAGCTACATATCCTCCCTTCCACGGTGATGAGTGAGCTGAGAGAAGCACAAGAACCAAACCACTGTCTGAACCCAGATCCCTGACAGGCATCCAATCAGATCAGGTAGGATCCTACAAAATCTGATGGAGATTGCAGTGTGTCTTCTTTAAGTGCATCTTTTTGACCCTACAAGTTTTAGTTGGTTGCTCCCCAAATCAAAAGCTGTTATTTGTGCTTAGACCCTTCAAGTTTGTTGTGCTCCATGGTGTGCTCAGTCCCATGATGACCACAAAAGTGCCTATGGCCTACTGGTTACCTGGTCTCATGCAAAGGCTGCCTCAAGCTTTAGGTCTTTCTTCTACAGCTCCAGGCATTCTTCCTCATGCAGCATCTGTTGCCACTGCTGCTGCCCTTGGGCTTTCTGCTTACATGGTCCCTGAGCTTCTTGGTTTCCAAGCTGGCCATGCTACTGCCAAAGCTCAGCACTCAGGGGCTTCCATGAGCTCCAGCCACACTGGCCTGGAATCCAAGCATAACATCTGAGCATGCAGAGATGCCCACCACACCTTCAATGAAGTGAGATGGCCTTGGGTTTATACTCTGTGCTCCTGCTGGTCATGCCACAAGGACAGCCTCTGTGGGGTCCCAGACCCTGCCCCTTGATTGCCTTCTTCACTGTGACAGCTGACATTGTAGTAGCATCTTTTTCTGAGCTGAATGTGTTGCCCATTTTAAATTGATTGCTGAATAGTATTCTATTGTATACGTATAGTTTTCTTTTCTCATTAGCTGTTTGCGTTCATCTTTTTCTGAGCTGAATGTGTTGCCCATTTTAAATTTTTGATTGCTGAATAGTATTCTATTGTATACGTATAGTTTTCTTTTCTCATTAGCTGTTTGCGTTGTTTCCACTTTGGGTTACTATAAACACTGTTGTTATGAGCATTAACATGAGTCTGTGTTTACATGGGTTCTATTATTTAAGTAGAACGGCTGCATCATAATTCTACATATGACAGTTTGAAAAGCTACCAAACTGTTTTTCGAAATGGCTACATTAGTTCACATTTTTATGGGCAATGTACACGGAGTCTATTCTACCCCTTCTTGCTATCACTTACTGTTGTCTATTGTTTGATAACAGCCATTCTAGTGGGTGTGAAGTTCTATGGCACTGTAATGCTGGTAAGAATAACCATGACTAATAATACTGTACATACTTGAATTATACATCTTCCTTGAAGATATCCAGTTTGCCTTTTCAATAGATTGTCTTTTGTTAATGAATAGTAAGAGAAGTTTGTGTCTAGACAGAAGCCCATTATCAATCAGATGTTATCACGTGTATATATTTTATTGCTTTGGGTGGCTTCTCTTTTTATTCGAACAGATAAATAAGCAAAGGGATAACAGCCAGTCTCTACAGAAAAATCTCTGAATACA
>CAUYLG010013259.1:0-55580 GCA_963573385.1 Cacajao melanocephalus | reverse complement strand
TGGAAGTGCGGTGATCACTCACCCTCTGCGTTTTCGCTGGGAACTACACTCCAGAGCTGTTCCTATTCAGCCATCTTGGATCCTCCCATTTTTTTTTTTAAAGGCCAGATAAATTTCTTTCTTTCTTTTTATTTTTTTGAGAAGGAGTCTTGCTCTATTGCCCAGGCTGGAGTGCAGTGGTGCGATCTTGGCTCACTGCAACTTCTGCCTGCTGGGTTCAGGAGATTCTCCTGTCTCAGCCTACTGAGCAGCTGGGATTACAGGTGTGTGTCAGCATGCCCAGCTAATTTTTGTGTTTTTAGTAGAGGTGGGGTTTCACCATGTTGGTCAGGCTGGTTTCAAACTCCTGACCTTGTGATCTGCCTGCCTCAGCTTCCCAGAATGCTTGGTTTATAGGCATGAGCCACTGCGCCTTCCAATAAATTTCTGATGGAGTCATTGTGCATGTTGCAATCAACAACAAAAATTTAGTATACACAGAAGTGCATTCTGTTCTTTCCCTGAGATGATATGACCTCATATCAGATCTTAAAGTTGTGTTCACAGAATTCACAAATATGTATCTTTAGGGAAAACTCAGACACAACTAATTCCAGTTGTTTCTCTTCAGGTAAGAAAGTTCTACCATGCTTAGAAATGGAATGGAAACAAGTTTGCAAGCTCTCTAGCAAGTCACAAGGAAAGCAGGGGCAAAGAGAGGGTTTAACAGATTTCACAGTTTGAGATTCTGCTTTTTCAAAAATCAAATCAAATTTTTTCAGAGATACCTTCTTTTTTCTTTCTGTCTTCTTTTTTTTTTTGAGATGGAGTCTCACTCTGTTGCTCAGGCTGGCAGGCTGGAGTGCAGTGGCACAATCTTGCCTCACTGCAGCCTCCACCTTCTGGATTCAATTGATTCTCCTGCCTCAGCCTCCTGAGTAGCTTGGACAACAGGCGCCCGTCACCTCGCTTGGCTAATTTTGAATTTTTTTTTTTAGAGACAGGGTTTTATCATGTTGGCCAGGCTGGTATCGAACTCCTGACCTCAAGTGATCCACACGCTTTGGCCTCTCAAAGTGCAGTGCTGGGATTAGAGGTGTGAGTCACTGTGCCCACTCCAGAGACACCGTCTATTTTTATAGTTGTTTGATTCAAATGCTTTTCAACATAAGAATATCTGTTAAAGAGCTGCATTGCTGGTTGGCATGCTAGAACACACAGCTTTTACATCACACTACAGTTAATTTTCCAGCTGTTTTTTCTCATCTACTTTCATTTTACTTTTTAAAATTAAAATTAAAATTTTTAATTGTACTTTGTTGTTTTTAACCAATCAGAATGCTAAGATTTGATGGTTAAGTAAGACCAGCTATGAAATATTTAGTAAGAGCTCCCCATTTATCAATGCGGTTGCACAGAAATGGATGGTTCTTGGAGGCAGAGTTAAAGAGAAACACAAACCCAAGAAGAACAGAAAGGAACACTAATTTTGGGGAGATTTGAATTTTTAAAAAAAATTCCACTACAACAAATATTTCTTAACATTCTAATATGAAAACCATTATCTAAAGTGGTTAAAAGAGATGTCATTTTAAAAAATCTTTCAGAGACAGTCTCACTGTGAGAATCCCAGCTAATTTTTATGCTTTTTGCAGAGATGGGGTTTTGCCATGTTGCCTAGGCTGGTCTCAAACTCCTGAGCTCAAGCCATCTGCCTGCCTCAGCCTCCCAAAGTGTTGGGATTACAGGTGTGAGCCACTGCACCTGGCTAACTTAAATTATGTCTATATATAGAGATAGTTTAAAAATTACATAATATTTAAGACCTATGAAAAGGTATAAATAATTATACAGTAAGTATATACCTGCTTTACCATCCTAGTTCAGAAATAAAATATTGCTGATTTGGTTGTGACCTCTTCCTCCTCCAGCGAGGAAGCTGCTATACTGAATTTGGTGTTTATCATGCTTACGTATTTCTTCACAATTTTGTTGCATATGAATGTCTTCAAAGTATTTGACAGTTGGTAGTGTGTGGGCCCAGCCGTGCCAAGTTGTACCGGCCTAACAGTTCCATCATGGATCCCTAGGAAATATTTTAAGATCGTATCTAATTGGCTGGGCGCGGTGGCTCACGCCTGTAATCCCAGCACTTTGGGAGGCCGAGGTGAGTGGATCAGCCGCGGTCAGGAGTTTGAGACCAGCCTGGCCAATATGGTGAAACCTCATCTCTACTAAAAATACAAAAATTAGCTGGATGTGGTGGCAGGCACCTGTAATCCCAGTTACTTGGGAAGCTGAGGCAGGAGAATGCCTTGAACCCGGGAGGCAGAGGCTGCAGTGACCTGAGATTACAGCACTGCACTCCAGCCTGGGCAACAGAGTGAGACTCTGCCTCAGATTAAAAAAAAAAGTATATATAATATTACAATTTTACTGTAGGTTGCACATTCTTCTGGAAGTTGCTTTCTTTCCTCTCAACTGTGCGATTCATCTATCTTAGTATATATGTAACTCTGGTTCATGGATTTTCATCGTTTTAACATTCTATAGTGTGAGTATGTCACAGTTTATCCATTCACTTATTTTTTGATACTTAGTTTTTTATGTCTTCTTCTAGGACCCAGCTGTTCATGTCTTTTGTTTATTTTCCTATTGGGTTGTTTGTCTTTTTCTTTTTGATTAGTAGATATATTGTTTTTGTTGTTTTCTGGAAACTGTTACTCATTAACAAATACTCATTAACATGCACATAAACTACGTAATGACAGCTTTGCCTTTCCAATATTACTGAAGCTACATATAGTTACTCACATTTGAAAATGGGTATACTTTAATCAGACTGATGTGAAGTCCACAAGTATAATTGTCTGAGTGTTAATATTCCGAGGACTGTAGATATAAACATATTTATTTAGAATGGATATGACTTACTTGTTTTTTTTTTGAGATGTAGTCTTGTTCTGTCATCCAGGCTGGAGTGTAGTGGTGTAATCTCGGCTCACTGCAACCTCCATCTCCTGGGTTCAAGCAGTGCTGTGGCCTCAGCCTCCCAGGTTGCTGGGACTACAGGCGCCTGCCATCATGCCTGGCTAATTTTTGCATTTTTAGTAGAGATGCTTTTTCACCATATTAATCAGGCTGGTCTCCAACTCCTGACCTTATGATCCACTCGCCTTGGCCTCCGAAAGTGCTGGGATTACAGGTGTGAGCCACCGCGCCCGGCTGACTTACATTTTTTTGGTAAAGATTAATTTCCCCATATTTACATAGTCATGCAGATAAAGGTGTTGACCCTACAGTACTCTAAAGTGTGAGTACTTACCTTTGTAAGAAATCATAAGATTCTCATTTTTTAAAAGCAGGATAACGGTTGGCACCTTTGGTTCCTCATTGAACTGTGGATGGGTCTCAGCATGCAAAGGAAGTAGAAAGTGAATGGGAGGCCGGCAGCTGTTGCTCAGAAGTTCTTTCCACAGTTTGATTTATTTACACTATTTGGGTTGTTCATGGGTTGGTTCTCCCTCCCTTTTTCCTCCAGGGAACGGTGACGGGGTACTCGGGAGCTGCTTGTTCTCTTGTTGGCTGTTTGTATTTTCTTTCTGGAAGGTTATTGTTTTCAAGGATCTTAAGCACCAGGATTAGGAGAGTTAAACCATTTGTTAGCTTGGAGAATGTCATCTTCCCCTTTATCTTGCTGTCCTAGCTGTGTGCTTCCTTCTCTCCCTTCCTGTATCTCTCTTCCTTACAGATTGCTTGCATTACGTATCTATGAGATAGCCGTCTACCGGAGTATTTAACATTTTGTTCATTGTAGTTCTTTAAAACCTTCTTGTAGTTGCACAAAAAGACATAAACATTTAAAAATACGTTTGGTACTGGAGGGTGCCTTTACCTGGAGCATTGCATCTGATTTCCTTGTTATTAGACTAAATCCTACTGGACGCAGTGTCCCTCCCTGCCTGCCCTCCACTCCACGGTGTCTGTTCCCCGCCTCCCGGCTCTGCAGGCCTCCTTTGTTGTTGGGAACTAACAAAGTACCATCATTTGCTAGATGTTGCAGGAAGATGACAGGCCAAGGGGTTCCAGGAAGGATTCTATGTAACCTGCCTTAGCTCTCTTATCTTTAAAATGACCACCTAACTAGCCTCCTCTGTCTTGGGAATAGCCAGAACTTTAGAGTTAAGACTGTTGTTCAAAAGAAAGATGTTTATTTTTAGAGGCAGAAAATATTTTGAGCCTATTTGCCATATTTTTTTTTTTTTTTTTTTAAGAAACAAAAACGAATGGGCTTTATAAGTGGGCAGTCTCAAAGGGAAAACAAAAATCTTGCGAAAAGATTTAGCAATGTATAAAAATTTGGGAAACAAGCTTCATTAAGTAACTTTTTATGTTTGCTTAGTCAAAATTAATATTACTATAATTACTCTGAAATTCTCCTTTACCTTGCATTTCTTGCCATATAACCTGATTTAATGACATAGAAAATAAAAAATATCAAAAGGGAAAAGTATTTGAAGACATTTTGTTGTTGGTAAAAAGGGTGTGGTGTTACCACTAGGAGACACAGTTCTCAGAGATGGTGTCATCTCAGTTAATTTTATCTTCTTCATGATCACATGGATTAAAAAAAAATTTCAAATTCCTGATTTTTTTTTTTTTTTTTGAAAAGAGGTGTTGCTACGTTGTCCAGGCTGGAGTTCAGAGGCTACTCACATCATGGTGCAGTAAGCTTTAAACTCTTGGGCTCAAGTGATCCTCCTGCCTCAGCCTCCCAAGTAGCTGGGACTGCAGGTGTATGCCACTCTGCAAAGCTTTCAAGCCTTTGATTTTTAAGGAATCCTAATTTTATTTTAGCAGGATAGTTTTGACTTTATGAGCCCCAGTTTCATGTAATAATGCAGCATGCGATATAGATAAAAATCAAAGAACAGAGCTAACAGAACGGCCTTCCTTCTCATAGCATCTTTATGAACAGTTGTGAGTAAAGATGATTCCCAAAACCCTTTACAGATACTAAGTTCTATTTAA
The DNA here is from genome assembly GCA_963573385.1 of Cacajao melanocephalus. Taxonomy (NCBI): domain Eukaryota; kingdom Metazoa; phylum Chordata; class Mammalia; order Primates; family Pitheciidae; genus Cacajao; species Cacajao melanocephalus. The sequence goes on along the minus strand of CAUYLG010013259.1, from coordinate 50,570 downwards.
AGATTCTCAATAACAATGACAACATTTTAGGGCTCCCTTCCAGCACCATCACTTCCTCCTCCTCCTGGGAAGTTGAGCTTGGGGTGGAGGAGGTGCAGTGGTATTCCTGGACTAGCACGCCCATGCTGTTGCCTGCGTCTATGGAATCACAGACCTTTATGGGACACTGAGCAATGGGATTGGTGATGTAGAAATGCTTTGATGGAGACTAACAGAATAGGAAAAAAAATGAATTAAGAAATGAATTAAACTCATCAACTTCGGCCAGTCATGGGGGGAAATACCCTCATCTATTAAACAATAACAAAATTTTGAAATGCCAATATTTATAGTAAATGGTTTTTTCTATCTTTTGGCTTGACTCTTAAGAGGTATATTTGAGGGACTAACAGTGTATAGACCAAGGGGAGGCTTTGCTGCCCAGGTGGAAGAGCACGCTCTTGCCCTCTGCAGGGTCCCAAGGCCCCCAGACCAGGGACTTGATGCCAGAAAACCCAGGGCAGAAGGGAGACTGCCCAAAGTGCATGTTGCATGGGGTGCATCTTAGAAGAGACCTCTGATTGATTTTACTGTACTCTAGGGAGGTCTGTGGACCAGGATCACCCCAGTGATTCCAATTTAAACTAGGATGGACCTGCTTTATGAATGTACAGGTATGAATATGGTGGCTATGGATTGAGCTAGTTGTTTAAAACTTATTGAATCAGCTGGGTGTGGTGGCTCACACTTGTAATCCTAGCACTTTGGGAGGCTGAGATGGGAGGATTGCTTGAGGCAAGGAGTTTGAGACCAGCCTGGGCAACATAGTGAGACCCTATCTCTACAAAAAAATTAAAAATAGTGGGGTGTGGTGGCACACACCTGTAATTCCAGCTACTTGGGAGGCTGAGGTGGGAGGATCGCTGGAACCAGGTGTTCAAGGCTGTAGTAAGCTATGATCATACTATTAAACTCCAGCCTGGGTGACGGAGCAAGACCCTGTCTCAAAAAAACAAAACAATATAAATAAAGTCTTATTTAATTGCAGTAGTGGATAGCATTATATTTTTTCAATAAAAAAAGCCAATCAAATGTTTCATTTAACTGCATTGCTAATCATAGCAAATAAACTGATATAATACAGTCAGTTGTTCAAAGCCTCCCAGTGAGTCAGGGAACAAATAAAACAGATCAGAAACCACTGTCCCTGGATGCCCAGGCTGTTACTTAGTCCAACAGACCTGTTATTGAGGATTAACATCCACTCAGAGCCAGAAATAGACCAATTGAGACCTAAATCAGTTTTGATTATTGGTCTCTAAGGATGAAAGGATGAGGGATACGTTAATTTGCTGGGCAATTGATTTTCCCTTGGGATAAGAGAAAAACAAGACCAAAATTGTCAGTCATCAAAAATGGCACAGCCACTTTCGCTAATAAATTATGTTTGGGTTTGGAAAATTTCCAGCCCTATAAATAGATTATGGGAAGCCTTCAGGGAGAGAAAAAAAGGTGCACCATGACTGCTTTCATATTAAAAAACACACACACTAAAAAACAGCAGGCCCACAGAACTTGGATAAAAAAGTGAGAGGCCTATAACCTAGAACTTTGGTCGAAATAGGAACTATGATTCATAGCTGAAACTTTACTTTCTAAGTTTGTTACCACTCACTTCCAGGTTTAGAAGGAATAGGTCAAAAGTTTGGCAGGAGGATTTTCTGGAACGATTTGTACAAACAGGAGATTTCTGAGCAGTTCCATTTTTACTGCTGAGAGGTGGTTGATTTGGTTACTGACATTCTCATGTTTTGCCTTTGTAGCGATTAAGAAAACCATTTCTGGAGTGGAAATGAGAACCATCTCTACATTTTAATTTTGTGATTGTAATAGAATTATGGAATACTTCTGAAGATCTACACTGTTGGAAAGTGACACCATTCTGATTTTCTGGGCTTCTCGTAGGGATGTTGAAAGTCAGCGAGTGGAGCTTGATATTTAACAATGGAGTTGGGGACCAAAGAGGCTTATCTTTCATGAGTGTATGTGTTCCCCATGTGTGTATTCTTTGCTTTCTTATTCTCTGTGTCTGTTCCCTTTTTTTCCCTATGTTTCCCTGACAGTTCTACTTTATGACTGTCTGTGAGGTGTGGCATTCTGTATTTTACAGTGAGGGCCATTTGCATTAGTTGCACCTTTTTTTTTTTAATTAAAACTTTTTTTTTTTTTGAGACAGAGTCTCATTCTGTTGCCCAGGCTGGAGTACAGTGGCATCATCATGGCTCATTGCATTCTCGACCTCCTGGGCTTAAGTGATCCTCCCACCTTAGCCTCCCTTGAGTAGCTGGGACTACAGGTGTGCGCCACTGCACCTGGTTAGCTTTTTTGTTTTTTTTTTTTGTTTGTTTGTTTGAGACAGAGACTCACTCTGTTGCCCAGGCTGGAGTGCAGTGGCACGATCTCGGCTCACCACAACCTCCACCTCCCAGGTTCAAGTAATTTTCCTGCCTCAGCCTCCTGAGTAGCTGAGATTACAGGTGTGCACCACCACACCTGGCTAATTTTTTTTTTTTTTTTTTATATTTTTAGTAGAGGTGGCGCTTCACCATGTTGGTCAGGCTGGTCTGGAACTCAACCTCGTGATCTTCCCACCTCGGCCTCCCAAAGTGCTGGGATTACAGGTGTGAGCCACTGTGCCCAGCAATTTTTTTTTTTTTTTTTTGGTAGAGATGAAGTCCTACTGTGTTACCCAGGCCAGTCTTGAACTCCTTGGCCTCAAGTGATCCACCTGTCTCGGCCTGTCAGAGCGGTAGGATTACAGGCTTGAGCCATTGTGCCTGGCAAAACATGGTGTTTTTTTTTTTTTTCCTCTCCCCCTCCTCCCCAAACGTGGTGTTCTTTGTATGGTGAGTGGGTGGGTGAATAAGAAATGGCACCAGTGGGAACATGATCGTGATCTCCACTCTGTAGGACTGGCATGTCTAGATCTCCTTGGCCTACGCTTGGTACACCCACACAATCCGATAAAGTCTGTAGCCCTGGTAAGAGGCTTGCCTGTGGAGGCAGTGAACACCTTTATGGGGAGCTGGGGAGGATTGGTTGATTGTCTAGAGAAGTCGGTTCGTATTTCATATTTGGGGCCATACAAGAATCAAGACAATCATTGGCTGACAGGCATTCTCCCTGGATTCTGGTTGTTTCATTTCTCCTGCTGAAGCCTCCTTTTATTTTTTTTTCTTTCTTTTTATTTATTTATTGATTTTTGAGACAGGGTCTCACTCTGTTGCCGAGGCTGGAATGCAGTGGTTGGTGCTATCTCAGCTTACTGCAGCTTTCACCTCCCAGGTTCAAGCAATTCTCCTGCCTCAGCCTCCTGAGTAGCTGGGATTATAGGTGTCTGCCACCAGGCCTGGCTAATTTTTATATTTTTAGTAGAGACAGCGTTTTACCATGTTGGCCAGGCTGGTCTCCTGATCTCAGGTGATCCACCCGCCTTGGCCTTCCAAAGTGTTGGGATTACAGGTGTGACGCACTGCGCCTAGCCTGAAGGTCCCCCCACTCTTTTTTTTTTGAGTTGGAGTTTTGCTCTTTTTGCCCATGCTGGAGTGCAATGGTGTGACCTAGGCTCACTGTAACCTCTGCCTCCTGGGTTCAGGTGATTCTCCTGCCTCAGCCTCCTGAGTAGCTGGAATTACAGGTGCCCACCACCACGCCCAGCTAATTTTTGTATTTTTAGTAGAGATGAGGTTTCACCATGTTAGCTAGGCTAGTCTCGAACTCCTGACCTCTAGTGATCCACCCGCCTCAGCCTCCCACTGCGCCCAGCCTCTGAAGCCCCCTTTTAAAGCAGTGATCAAAAAAGAAAAAAACTCTAGGCATAACTCTTAAATATCTTACTGAAACCATTAAGTTATATAGTTTGTTTGGACGGGTGTGATGGCTCATGCCTGTAATCTCAGTGCTTTGGGAGGCTGAGGTGGGAGGCTTGCTTGAGGCCAGGAGTTTTTTTTTTTTCTCGCTCTTTTGCCAGGCTGGAGTGCATTGGCGCAATCTCAGCTCACTGCATCCTCTGCCTCCTGGGTTCAAGCTGTTCTCCTGCCTCAGCCTCCCGAGTAGCTGGGACTACAGGCACATGCCACCATACCTGGCTAGTTTTGTTGTATTTTAGTAGAGACGGGGTTTCACCATGTTGGCCAGGATGGTCTCCATCTCCTGACCTTCTGATCCACCCGCCTTAGCCTCCGAAAGTGCTGGGATTACAGGCCTGAGCCACAGCACCTGGCTGAGACCAGGTGTTTAAGACCAGCCTGGGCAACATAGCAAGACCCCTACCAAAAAAAGTTCAGCTGGGTATGGTAGTATGTGCTAAGGAGTTTAAAGGAACACAGACTGCCTCATGAGCCAAGAGACTGTAATGGGGGAAACTGAAAACCATTCCATGATCTAACCCAACCTTGAGTTAGGGCTAATTTGTCTCAATAACAAAATACATTGAAAAGTCTCCTTTTGTGCAAGTTTTATCAGAAGATTGATTTAAAAATCTTTTTCTTGTAGAGAATGACTCCTCTACCAAGGCAGGAAAACCCTCTAAAACTTAACCTTTGTGCATTCTTCACTAGAATCAGCCCCAGTGAACCTGAACTGTGGGTAGATGAAGGAGAGAGGCAGAGATCCAGGCCACGAATCCTTGGGAAAAGTGTTTGGAGCCCACAAAGGGTCTCCATCCCCTGAATTCTGACAATTACCTCAAATAGTCTGTAGCTGTTCATTTTTTCCAGGAAAGGCTCAGGCAGCTGGTGTATCCTATAAAGGAAGCTGGGAAGGTAGGTGGGAAAGCAATCTGGGAGACTGTTAATTGTGCTCAGATAGGAAAGGGAGAGTGGTAATATGTAACTTTACTGAGGAACAAAGGGGCTTGCAAAAGTTCCCTCGCCCCAGCCGGGGACAAAGGAGGAAAAATGAGTCTACCCAGATAAATAAGCAACAGAGGACAAAAGTATTTTTGTGTTTTCCCTTTGGTATCCACAGATAGCATATTTTACAAATACTGCAAGATTAAATTCTTCAGTTAGTCTGAAAAAGCAACACTGGAGAATTCAAGAAATGAGCCAAGGTTATTGGGGGGATACTTGGGTTTCTAGCACCAACCAGCAAAGGATATCACAGTGGCATAGAAGTTAAATCTCTAAAGGAATTGATTTAGGTTTATTCTTTTTATTAACCACAAGTCACATTCTTAAGAAAGTATTTTCTTCTCTGGTTATATTTCATTTTATGGATGAGAACTTTCTAAATTTAATTTAATTTATTTTCTTATTTAATTTCACTTGCTAAAAGGGATGTGACAAAGGTTGACGTTAAGTGGTTTTATTTATTTATTTGAGACAGGGTTTCACTCTGTCTCCCAGACTGGAGTACAGTGGCATGATCTCGTCTCACCTCACCTCTGCCTCCCAGGTTCAAGTGAGTCTCCTGCCTCAGCCTCCTTAATAGCTGGGGTTGCAGATGTGCGCCACAACTGCCCAACTAATGTTTGTATTTTTAGTAGAGAGGGTTTCACCTTGTTGGCCAGGATGGTCTTGAACCCCTGACCTCAAATAATCCACTTGCTTCAGCGTCCCAAAGTGCTGGAACTGCAGGCGTGAACTACTGCGCCTGGCTGAAGTGGTTTTAAAAACTGAGTGGGGGTTACATATTTTTCATTTAGAAGATGAGGTAGCAATCATGCTAAAAGACTTTGAACAATAATTCTGTGTTTAAAAACAAAATAATTCTATGTTACATCACCTAGCACAACTATTTTTGTACTTTACCTTTTAATGCTTGTTTATATGGGTGTATATTTATATGGTTACATTCGTATTGAATATCAACACTGGATTCTGTTTATCTATTTTCTTATTTAATATTTTCTGTAGACTTTAATTTTTTTTTTTCCTTTTTTAGACAGGGTCTCCCTCTGTTGCCCAGGCTGGAGTACAGAGGTGTGATCATGGCTCACTGCAGCCTTTGCTTCCTAGTCTCAAGCAATCCTCCAGCCTAAGCCTCTCAAATAGCTGGGACTACAGGTGTGTGCCATCATGACTGGCTAATGTAAAACAGTTTTTTTTTTTTTCGAGACAGAGTCTCGTTCTGTTGCCCAGGCTGGACTGCAGTGGCACAATCTTGGCTCACTTCAATCTCTGCCTCCCGGGTTCAAACAATTCTCCTGCCTCAGCCTCCGGAGCTGCTGGGATTACAGGCATGTGCCACCACACCTGGCTAAATTTTTTTGTATTTTTAGTAGAGATGGAGTTCACCATGTTGGCCAGGCTGGTCTCGAACTCCTAACCTTGTTATCTGCCCGCCTTTCCCACCCAACTGTTTTTGGTTTAAAGGGTTGAACCACTGCACCTGGATATTTTTTTTTTTTTTTTTTTTTTTTTTTGTAGAGACAGGCTTTCTCCAGGTTGGCTAGACTGGTCCTGGACTCCTGGGCTGAAGCAATCTGCCTGCCTTGGCTTCCCAAAGTGTTGGGATTATAGGTTTGAGCCACCATGCCTGGCCCCAGAGAAAACTTTTATGCCTTTGAATATGAAGCTATTACCAGGCTAATTGTTTGTCTTGAGTTACTTCGTGGGATATTGCTATAGAATAAAAATTTGGGCCAGGCATAGTGGCTCATGGCTGTAATCCCAGCACTTTGGGAGACTTGTTTGAAGACAGGAGTTTGAGACCGGCCTAGGCAACATAGTGAGACCTTGTTTCTACAATAAATAAGCAAACCAAAACCAAACAGTCTGCTCTTTTGAGTTAGAGAGATAATACAGATTAATTTATGTATATGTAAAAATTTATATATATATACTTATATAAATATATATTTATGGATAATTATATATTTATGGATATTTATATATATTTCTAAAGAATTGGAAATAATTCAAATTAATTTCTCTCTTAGTGAATTAAGTCTGCCACATCAGGCAACGTGTTGCTTCATGTCATGCAGATGTCCAGTGGATAAGATGTTGCGTATTCAACACCACTTGAAGAACACCAGCTTTGCATGGCCTTAGTACTATAGCCTTGCAGAAACCATTAGAACAATGGCACTATTACTGATGTTAGTTATTGGAAACTATAACATATTTCTGATTGACCAGCCAGATAGACGATTGAATGATGGAGACTGTTAGCCTTATGGGAATTTTATTCCTCTTTAGAATAATGTTTGAGAGGAAGAGTTTAAAATCCAAGCATTTCACTGAGGAAAGATAATAAGGCTACAAGCCTGCTGCAGTTTACAGGTTATTGGTCATGCTTTGTGTGAACTATTTGAACCTTCTCAAAAGGTCTGTGATGCAGGTGGAGCTGTAGGTCCTTGTGTAATAGCAGAAAAGGCAGAAGCTCAGCCTCCTGCTTGTGGTCGTTGCGTGAGTACACGGAAGCGCAAATGAGAAGCAGTCAGCTCCTTGCATCCAACAAATGTCAGTTTGAACAATATCATCATTAGGATGAATAAGTGAACAGTTAAATTCCATTTATAGTTGTAATTAGATATGAGTATAGTAATTGATATTAATAATGGTGTTAAGTCACCAAAGAGAACTTAAAACATATTCTATGTATTGTATTTAGCAGGAATTTCTATCACTCTTGATTAAAAACAAATAGTAATGTTAGTGAATGAGTAACATGTGGAGGCTGGGTGAGTGGTGGCTCACACCAGTAATTTCAGCACTTTGAGAGGCCAAGGTGAAATGATTGCTTGAGTCCAGGAGTTCGAGACCTGCCTGGGTAACATAAGGAGACCTCATCTCTACACAAAGTAAAAAAAAAAAATTAGCTGGGTGTGGTGTCACATGCCTGTGGTCCCAGCTACTTGGGAGGCTGAGGTGGGAGGATTGCTTGAGTCTGGGATATCAAGGCTGCAGTGAGCTATAATGGTGCCACTGCACTCCAGCATGTGTGACAGAGTGGGACCCTATCTCAAAAGAAAAAAAAAATACAATTATTTGTGTAAAGGTTACTTATCCTGATCATCTCTTTTTGGTATTATATGAAATAGAGGTTGGGACTGTGGACTCAGGATGCAGCCCAGAGACACAGTGGCAGAGCCACTTAGGATAAAGCACTTTGCTTCCATGAGCCTTGGTTTCATCTATAAATTGGAGATATGGTTAGTATCCATGTCAGAGAAGTTTTATGAGGATTAAATGACATAATGTATATAAATGCTTAGTGCATAGTAAGCACTCTTTTTTTGAATGAATTAGTTGGTATTTATTGGCGAATATGCTTCAATTCTTTATTCTTTTACATGTTATTTCTTTTTTTTTTTGGAGATGGAGTTGCCCATGCTGGAGTGCAGTGGTGTGATCTTGGCTCACTGCAACCTCTGCCTTCTGGGTTCAAGCAGTTCTCCTGCCTCAGCCTCCTGAGTAGCTGGGACTGCAGACGCACGCCTCCATGCTTGGCTAATGTTTGCATTTTTAGTAGAGATGGGGTTTTGCCATGTTGGCCAGGCTAGTCTTGAACTCCTGACCTCAAGTGATCTGCCCACCTTGGCCTCCCAAAGTGCTGAGATTAAAGGCGTGAGACACTGTGCCCAGCCTATTTATTCATTTATTAAAGTCAGAGTCTCGCTCTGTTACCCAGGCTGGAGTGCAGTGGTGGAATCACGGCTCACTGTAGCCTCAATCACCAGGCTCAGATAATCCTCCCACCTTGACCTCCCAGGAAGCTTGGACTACGTACAGCTCCATGCCTGGCTAACTTTTTTTTTGTTAAGATGGGGTTTTGCTATGTTGTCCAGGCTTGTTTTGAACTCCTGGGCTCAAGCAATCCTTCTGCCTTGGCCTCCCAAAGTGCTGAGATTACAGGTGTGTGCCACTGCGCTGGGCCTTTATTGTACGCTTGTTGTGAGGAAATACCTATAAATCAAGGCTGAAAATACACACACACAAAAAGATTATATTGGATGATAAATTTCCTACAGGGGTGTTTTGAGTTTGAATTTGGGAATAATTGTTTCAGACACAAGCTTGAAGTTTTCTTAACTAAGATATAAATGTAGCCCTGGTTATATTGCTTATAATACAGAAGCTGGTGAACTTTTGTTTTTGGCTTGGGCGTGAGGGGAGTTGGGGAAGTATGAACTCTTTTTGAAATGAAAAAATAAGTTGTGCCCTCAGGAAGAGATTTTTTTGTGTGCAGAGTCATTGGGTAGTGATGTGTGACCCATGGAGAGCTGAGAGGCAGGCCCTTGGTGCCGCCCAGGAGATGAAGGAAAGCCGCTCAGAGCGAAGCTTAGAGAGGAGCCACAGCCAGGATGTCAGGACCAGAGGGGCACCCTAAGCTTCTTTCCCCTCCTGGACCATCTCAAACAAACTAAAGACAGAGTATCGAGGGTAAGTGAAATGGAAAGCAGGCTCTGTCGTAGGAATTTCTAGGCTTAGCGAGCAGGATGGTGCTGCTACAGAAGCCTTCCGGGGGCACGTGGAGCAGGTTCAGTGACATGACCTGGGGCCCACAGGAAAGGGTTTTCTTCCCAAGAGGGAAAAACTAAGAAAAGCATAAAGGTAGGAGGTACTCGCTGAGAGTATTCAATGATTCTGTCCATCTCTCCAGTAACTCCTCGCATGTCCGCTTGGTACCTACTTTGCATCAGACTTGGTATTTGGAACTGGATACAAAGAAGAAAGTGGTACTGTAAGGAGCTCAGGGTGCAGTGAGGCCTCAGACATGGAGATGTGTCTGAGACAAGTGTGGTAGATACGCTGAGATTGTGGCACGGGGTGCATAGGGGGCACCGAGGCAGATCACCTCGCTCTGCCTGGGTCAGATGGAGTTGTCCATATGGATGGGATAGGAGAGACAGCGTGTACAAAGATGGGAAGGTAAGAGAGAACCCGGGGCCTTAAAGAGAGCTTCGATTCTTTGGCCAAGTTTGTAGCCTTACGGCCTATGTGAGAGTGTCAGAAGACGGTGATGAAGTAGGAAGGCCCCAGATCTTGAACAATATTAAGTGTAGTTGATAGGGAGCCTTTGAACTATTTTAAGCAGGGAAGTAGCCAGAGCGATGGTTTTCAGAGCTTAATGTGGTGGACACTGTGATGCACTGTCCAGATACCCCTTCAAAGAAAGACTTGGCCAGCCTCTTGGGAGTGACCCCTTTAGCCACTGCCTCAGCTGCAGTGAACCACCTTATTCAAAGGATAGAGATGGAGGGTCCCACATCTAAGGACTAGTGAGGTGGGAGTAGGAAGGCTGGACCATCGAGGCGCAACTTAGGACAACTCTGAGGGCCACGCCACCTCCAGAGCTCACCTTGGGGTTGGTAGAGGCCGTTACTGAGCCCTCTTTACAACTCAGCCTGCTTTGCCCACTCCTGCTTCCTTCTCTACTCCGGCAATCTGGGCCTTTCTCCCTCTCTCGATGAAGCTGGCAGGCTCTATCTGGTGTCCCTCTGATGTGCTTAGGTCTGGAAATTGTTTCCAGGTGGGGAGCACAGACAGTCATTGGGCTGACCTTGTCCATTTCTCTGAAGGATGACACTCTTGCATTCCCTGTTGCAGCCTCAACATAATTGTTTCCTGTATTGTTTCCAGTTTTCTAGTTGTTTACAGAAAAACGTTAGTTCTGGACCCTGTAACTCCCAAATGGCCAGAGCTGAAGTTACCTGTTCTATTTTTAATTTTTTTTTTTTGAGACAGGGTCTTGCTCTGTCACCCAGGCTGGACTGCAGTGGCGTGATCATAGCTTGCAGCCTCAAGCTCCTGGGCTCAAGCAGTCTTCCTGCCTCAGCCTCCTGAGTAAACCTGTTTTATTTTGAATATGTTGAACTGGGAGATGTTGAGGTAGTTACTGCTAGCTGTATACTCATCCAACAATATTCAGCTTGCATTTGTTGACTAGCTGTGTGCCAGATTTTTGGTTATATACCAGGGTCATCAAGGTGAAGGATGGTAGTCCTTGCCAGTGGAGAGATAAGGGTCTAAGGGATTCTTAATTGAAGCGAGGGAGATGTTCCCGTGAATATACTAGCTAAATAGATGGTGATTTTCTTAATTGGACCCAGCCTTCCTCCCTCTTCTTTTGCCAGTATGGGATCTTGTTGCTTTATAGTGAAGTGATTGGTTCCCTACACCACCTGTGTTGTGCTAACACAGGTAATGATGCCATTTCACAGAATGAAAGTGGTTTTTAACATCCTTACTGCTTGTTTTTCAAATGGGATTCCACATGCACTGTTGGGTGACTCACTACCTACAAAAGCTTACATATAGGCAAACACACAAACTTATCACCTGTTTTCTGTCCTTGGCCCAGGAATGAGGACCCTGACTAAAGCACCAATAGGAAGATGTGTGCTTAGGTAATTGAGAGCTAATGATCCTTATTTTTTCTTTTGGCTTTATGATCTTCAGATAAGTAATGACTTTTTATTAGAATAATTGATTATAATTATTTATATAAGACAAGGTGAAATGCATGCTTTGTTGTCCACTTTTTTATTATGTGGAATTTTCTTCCTTTTTTCTTTTTTAATCATAGACTTGAAGAGGTAGGTAGAACAACGTAATTTTAAGTATATATTGGGCCAGTGGGCTCGGTGTCTCATGCCTGTAATCCCAGCACTTTGGGAGGCTAAGGTGGGTGGATCACGAGGTCAGGAGATTGAGACCATCCTGGCCAACATGGTGAAACCCTGTCTCTACTAAAATACAAAAAATTAGCCGGGCTTGGTGGTGCATGCCTGTAGTCCCACCTATCTGGGGACTAAAGCAGGGGAATTGCTTGAACCCAGGAGGCGGAGGTTGCAGTGAGCTGAGATCTTGCTACTGCACTCCAGCCTGGTGACAGAGCAAGATTCTGTCTCAAAAAAAAAAAAAAAGAATACATTGTGTGATTAATAGGTGTAAAGTCAATTATTAGGTGCAAAATTTATCTACTGGATATTTATCAGTTTTATATTTTGTAATTAGATGTAATTAGATGTCTCAACTGACAGAATTTATCTTGTACTTATTGGAGTAGTAGCCTTGTTAATTTTGTGTTTAAAATGATATAGACTATTCATTCTTTTTTTTGAGATGGAGTCTTGCTCTGTCGCTGAGGCTGGAGTGCAGTGGTACGATCTCGGCTCTCTGCATCCTCTGCCCCTTGGGTTCAAGTGATTCTCCTGCCTCAGCCTCCCAAGTAGCTGGGACTACAAGTGCACACCACCAAGCCTGGCTAATTTTTGTATTTTTAGTAGCGACAGAGTTTCACCGTGTTGGTCAGGCTGGTCTCAAACTACTGGCACCAAGTGGTCCTCCTGCCTTGGCCTCCCAAAGTGTTTAGATTACAGGCATGAGCCACCACGCCCGGCCATCTTTTTTTAATTAGTAATGAATTTATAAAGAAAAAGAATTTGTAAAGAAACCCTAATCATATGGAAATAATAATCATTTAGAGAAATAAATGACCTTTTCCAATACTAAAGAGAATTTTCCCTCTAGTTTCCATACTGTCAGAGAACATCACTTAACTTTTCCAGTAGGAAGCCAGGTTTGAACTGACCCTACACCCTCAGTGGGTCCCTGGGGAAGGTGTTCAGCCTGTGGCTGTGGAAGAGAGAGCTCAGCTGATTATCCTTCAGGAGAATGCAGAGATGCAACCCTCACCCTGGCCTCACTGGCATTGGCAGCCAGAATGAAGATTTCTCACAACCCAGAAGAGCTGAGTAACTGAACTGGAAGATATGTAACTTCAAGAGCAGCAAGGAACTGTTTTTTTCCCCCTATTCCTGGTATTTGAAATATGCATTAATATTGGTGAGATGGTTGGACTTGGTGCTTCTATGGACTACTGTGAGTCCTGCTGTTTTTTTTTTTTTTTTTTTTTTTTGATTTGGATTCTCAATCTGTAACCCAGGCTGGAGTGCAGTGGCATGATCTTGGCTCACTACAACCTTTGACTCCTGGGTTCAAGCGATTCTTCTGCCTCAGCCTCCTGAGTAGCTGGGATTACAGGCATGCGCCACCACGCCTGGCTAATTTTTGTGTTTTTTGCAGAGATGGAGTTTCACTATACTGGCCAGGCTTGTCTTGAACTCCTGACCTAGTGATCCACCCACCTCAGCCTCCCAAAGTGCTGGGATTACAGACGTGAGCCACTGCACCTGGCCATGAAAATAATTTTGACCTTGCTTTGTACACCATTGCTCCAGACCATAAGCATCTGAGTATAAGGACCAGTCTTATTTATCTCTGCTGTCAGCAGCATTTGGCATACTTTCTAGAATAAAGTAGGTATCAATAAATGCTTCTTAAGTACTTGATGCTCCAGAATTGCCTGTAGTTACCAGACCCTAAAAAAAAAATTTCTGGCCAGGCATACTGGCTTACACCTGTAATCCTAACACTTTGTGAGGCTGAGGCAGATGGATCACTTGAGCTCAGGAGATCAAGACCAGCTGGGGCAACATGAGGAAACCTTGCCTCTACAAAAATTACAAAAACTAGCTGGGTATGGTGGCATGTACCTGTAGTCCCAGCAACTTGGGAGGCTGAGGCAGGAGGATTGTTTTAGCCTAGGAGGCTGAGGCTGCAGTGAGCCATGATTGTCACCACTGAATTCCAGTCTGGGTAACAGAGTAAGACTGTCTCTTAAAAGAAACAAAAGGAAAAATTCCACTCACATTGTGCTGATCTCAGACACTAAGTGAAAGGCAATCAGAAAATAATTCAAGAGTCTTACACAAGGAGTTTGGAGATCATACCTGGGTCTGCCACAAACTAGCTGTCTCAGTTTTCTCAACTGCAAACTGGTATGTATGAACTGGATAAATTCTGACCTCTTTTAGGTCTGAATTTCTTTTTTATTAATTAGCCTAGTGGAGTAAACAAAAATGACGTAATCATCTGAAATACTGAAATTTTTCAAAAGCCTGTCAGTGCAGTTGGTACCAAAACAGTAAATGGAAATATTCAGGCTGGGAGAGGTGGCTCATGCCTGTAATCCCAGCACTTTGGGAGGCCGAGGTGGGTGGATCACTTGAGATCAGGAGTTCGAGGCCAACCTGGCCAACATGTGAAACCTCATCTGAACTAAAATAAAAAAATTAAAAAAAAAATTAGCCAGGTGTGGTGGCAGACACCTGTAATCCCAGCTACTAGGGAGGCTGAGGCAGGAAAACTGTTTGAACCTGGGAAGCAGGGGTTGCAGTAAGCAGAGATCATGCCACTGCACTTTAGCCTGGGCAACACAGGGAGACTCAAAACAAAGAAAATATTCATACAACGTGGAAAAAAATAATTACAGAACTAGTAGGCATCTATTACTCCAAAAAAATTTTTTCTGTTGTTTTTCTTTGAGACAGGGTCTCACCCTTTCCCCTAGTCTGGAGGGCAGTGGCACAATCACAGGGGTTTCACCATGTTGGCCAGGCTGATCTCCAATGCCTAACCTTGGGTGACTCAACCGCCTCAGCCTCCCAAAGTGCTGGGATTACAGGTGTGAGCCACCACACCTGGCCTGCACCAGCTCTTTTTACCAACTTTATTTTTTTGTCGAGACTAGTTCTTCCTATGTTGCCAAGGTTGGTCTCAACCTCCTCACCTCAAGCAATCCTCCCACCTCCGCCTCCCAAAGCACTGTGATTACAGGCATGAGCCACTGTGCGTGGACTAAAGTAATTTTTTTAACAGCTCCTTTCTTTTTTTTCTTCTACAATTGAGCCAATGTATTTTTTAAAGCTCTAAGATTTTCACAATAATTTGCATGATCAGTAATAAGGTAAGGCAGGGCAACAGGCTATATTTACTACTTGAAAATAAAATTTTCACTAATTAAAAATTGTTCATAATCTAGGCAAGAATTGGGATACTTGGTCTTTGCAAAGGGAATTCTCCACACAATGAATAGTGTACAAAAGAATATTTGCTATACGTGACTTTGCACACAATGAATAGTGTACAAAAGAATATTTGCTATACGTGACTTTGCCATATAAAAGCAGGGCCAAACATGATAGTGAAAGAGGAAAATCTCAGAGAGGCCCTTCCATTAATCAATCTGTAGTCAAGTTTCACTCATGGTATCTTGGCTTTGGCATTTTTTGCAGGAACAGTGCGAACCTTCATATCTGCACTCAGAATTCTGCATTCAGTAAAGTCCATAATAAAAATAGGTCCCTAAGAAAACTTAACAATCATTTCATTAATATTTTAATAGATGAATATTCTGTAAAAACATATTAAAAATGATTCTGAAATACTTGTAGTGCTAATGTATTTTTATACACTGAGTATAGAATCACAGCACAATCTTCATATACTTTTACCTTCACAAGTTCTTTAAATACAGCATGCTGAATCATTTTTCTTTTGTTAAGACCAGATGCCATCTCTTCAAGATCAATAGCAGACCTTTATAATGGTGGTTGGTGATTGGGGCAGGGAAGAGAAAATCAGTTAAGAAACTCTAAGAAAAAGAAGCTTCCGCTCCAAAGAATGTAAGACTATTCAGTCATTCATATTCACAGTCTTCCAATTAACATGTATGTAATCACTATAGATTCATAAGTCTATATCATAAAGAGTTTTAACCATGAAATATTGGATCCAAGACTTTGGTTTTCAAGGATTACACTTGAAAGTACAAATATTAATTCGTCCTAATATCACCACAAAGAACTAGTTTAATTTACTTTTCTTGAAGCTTATATATTTTACATATCTTTACAACAGAAATCAGGACTACTTTATTTCTAAATGCTTAAATACTGGTATTCCCACAATTAATCTCAGTTGAACAATACAAGGAGAAATGTCTAAAGCATAAGGGATAAGATTAAGCAGTTAACTGAGCTACCTGTATTATTCTGTGTGTCCTGCCAACTCAGTGCCTCTCCCAATGAATAAAATAACTGAGACCACACACATTAATTCTTCATTCAAATATGAAACAGAGAAACCAAAAGGAGAACAAAAGAGAATACAGTTCTCCAATAATGAAGAAAGTTGATTAATATCATCTTAAGTCTAAAAAGAATAAAATGTCAGTACTTTTCTATGAAGAGACTGAACTGTTACAAGTCTTTATATATTAAACTACCACACAGTATTTAATCGAATCCATCCCAATAAAAGACAAGAAAAATAGAAAAAAAATTGGTAATGAAATGAAAATCACATGTAGTTTATTCTTTGAACCATCATTATGGAAACGTACTACACATGCACTTGTCCAACATATGAGCTCTAACCCAGCACTTTTCCAGTGCTGCAGAGCAGAAATGATTCCTGATAAAGCAAACATTTCTAGTTAGTACCTCTTTCCAATAAATTAAACTTAGCTATGCCTGTTTTTTACCTGATTAATTTAACTTACTTAACATTTTCTCTTAGTTGCTTCACTAGTTTAATATTAACATCTGCTTCCAACAAAGCGGTACAGACTTCTTTTAGCATAGCATTCAATACCTGAAAATAAAGAAATAACTGAAATTTAAAGCACCCAATGTATCATTTCAGTTCCATAAAAACAACAGTTGATCACTTATATAACCATAGCTTAATAAAATAATACCACACTACTGGGCTTTTCAGTTAGTTCTGGAGAGATAATTTTATTAAATGTTTAGTCATTTTGTCAAAATAAGAAACCCCATTTAGTTTCATACACCCATGTATTAATTACCACAATTTTATTCCTATATAAAAGTAATTACAGGCCGCACACAGTGGGTGACGCCTGTAATCCCAGCACTTTGGGAAGCTGAGGTGGGCAGATCACTTGAGGTCAGGAGTTCAAGACCAACCTGGTCAACATGGTGAAACCCCATCTTTACTAAAAATACAAAAATTAGCTGGGTATGGTGGCATGTGCCTATAATACCAGCTACTCAGGAGGCTGAGGCAGGAGAATCACTTGAACCCTGGAGGCGGAGGCTGCAGTAAGCCAAGATCATGCTACTGCACTCCAGCCTGGGTGAGAGTGAGACTTTGTCTCAAAACAAAACAAAACAACACAACAAAAAATGTAATAATAATAATAATAATAAAGACAATATTCAAGCCAAAAAAAGTTACTACATAATAGATGTTGCCTTTGATGTTTTCTACGTTATTGAAGAGCTCCTGTTGCTAATATGTAGTGGTATACAGTCACAATATTTGCTCTTCTTAACCGGACAACTATAGAGGTGAATGTGACAGAATAAAGTTACCCAGTCTTGTCATTTTTACTTAGAGCAGAAGAATATAGTTGGAAAGGAGACTATCCTCCATTAATAACTTATTATCATCACACGTTTGTTGAATTGCAAGGCACTGTAGTTAAAGGGTCATAAAATAAAAAGTCTTAAGAAAAGAGGCTTTAGCCACTCATGCATATGAAGTGCTCACACACTAGAATGTAAGCTCTGTGAGGGTAGGAATTTTAGTCTATTTTGTTCACCATTGTATCTTTGGTGCCAGCAAAACTGTTTGTAAAAACATAGGCCCTTAAATATTTCTTGAATGAACCCTCTCCTTCAACTCATTTATTTTTATTTTAATTTTTCTCTCTTTTTAATACTCCTGACCTCAGGTGATCCACCCACCCTGGCCTCCAAAGTGCTTGGATTACAGGCGTGAGCCACCACGCCCAGCCAAAAATATGGAACACTTCACGAATTTGCGTGTCATCTTTACGCAGGGGCCATGCTAATCTTCTCTGTATCATTCCAATCTTAGTATATGTGCTGCTGAAGTGAGCACTCAACTCACTTCGTATGCTCTACAGAGGCTTATTAGTTTTCTTTATCCCTCATTAAAGGGGTCTGATAAAACTGGAACTGATCTTTCATTAGGGGGCTTTCTCCTTGTTAATCAGTTAGCAGCACAGTATCAAGAACAGAGAAGCTGCCAATTTAAGCAACAGATGTTACTCTACTTTCCACTGAGCACTCCTCCCCTGGTTTTCTTTCTACTATAAAGACAAAGATCATAAGGGCTACTACACAACAGGGAAAACGGTTTGGAAAGTTGATTTATTTATTCTGAATTACAAGAGCAAACAATGATTTGTGATTTATTATTTAATAAGAATTATTAGAAAAAACCCTGGATGAGGAATTAGGAAAAAAAGATTCTAATCCTGGTTCTTCCAAACAAACAATCACATGAAACTGACTTTCTGTTTTTGTTAAACAAGAGGCTGAACTAAATGATCTCTAAGATGGTCTCAAATTATTTAACTGTCGAGATCATATTCTACGTTAGAATTTGTTTTCTAACCTCCAAGTTAGAAAGTTCATTTGATACTTAAAACCATTTTCTATGATAAATGCTATCTTCCCATTTTATACACTAAGGAATCTAAGGTTGAGATGCCCAAATTTACATTGCATAGCTACTAAATTGCTACAGTGAGACTCTAACGAATGTCTTCTAACACCAAATCCAGTACTTTTCCATTGTTAATACAAAATATAAAGTATACTTGTGAACCACAGTCATCTTTTTCAATTAATAAACCATTAAGATACAACCTATGGGGGACAAATGGGAGAAAGAAGTATCTTAAAACAATATAGTTACGGAGCAGCTTACAAAATCTCCAAAAAACTGAAGATTTCAAAGAAAATGAATCAAAACAGAGAAGATGGAAATGCTAACCTTTTATAAGAATGCTAAATAAAAGTCACAGAGAAAAGGACAGATAATTGAATACCAGTACGTGGGGAAAAATTAAAAAATAAATAAATAAATAAAAGGACAGATAAGCAGAGGCCTCGCAAAGAAGAAGCAGGATAATAAAATTTTAAGTCTGTATCAATAAAAAGACAAAAGTACAGTTCCAGATTTAAGCCACTTTCAAAAGATAAAACATGTTATTTTTCATTTAAGTTAAGGTCAGTTTTGTTTTGGATTTTTTTTGCAAAAATTCTTTACAGAAAGTTAAAGCAAATTTGAAGTTGTAGTTAATTTCTCAATAAAACACTACTTACTGTAACCACTTTTAGGTTTTTATCTACAGGTATTAAGTCTACATCAAAATAAATATAAATACAGGGAATATTAATAATCCATATTCCCAATGCTAGTGATAATACACAATCATATATATTTCATATAATATTTTACATACCTCTTCATTAATAATGGTGGCATTGCTCAATGAGCGTAATGCTGATGTTATTTTTCTTCCAAGGTCTGCTAGAACCATCTTGACAGCTTTAAGATATACCTACAAAGAACTCTAGAAAGGAAAAAAAATTAAATGGAAATAATCAGTAACTCTAGAAAGGAAAAAAAATTAAATGGAAATAATCAATTTCATTTCCCATTACTAAAGAGTTCTAAAGAGTATTTACGTTCAAATTACTCTAGTGTTTAGATACTGTAATTTCATCTTCCATAGCCTTGACCTGTGCTTCAATAAAGTCATGTCATAAAGATAAAACTGCTACTTGGGTATGATGCCTTACATTCAAATACTTAATTGTAATCTTGTATATGAATCAGCAAATTTAACATGTCAAACAATATCCTTTGAGGAAATAATGACACAATCTCACATTAAATATGTTATTTTTTTGGCATAATACTTTGGAATAACTGAATTTTGTATCATGCACATTTTTAAATTAAAAGAGTAAAAACGATGAAATCTCCAGGAATATTGCCTAATTTTCCACATTAAAGGACTCTGCAAACTATTTTGATTCTTGCTCCTAAGCAAAAACAAAAAAAGGAAAAAAAGAAGGTTTTAATTAATAACTTTTCTAGTACAAAAAAAGCAACTGTTGACCTATTAGCTACATTACAGCACTGTACTAAGTGATTCCACATATGTGATTTCATTTTATTCTTCTAACCATCAAGGAAAGATGTATATTATTTTACTCTTCTTTTTTTTTTTTTTTGAGACAGGGTCTCACTCTATCACCCAGGCTGCAGTGCAGTGGCGTGATCACAGCTGACTGCAGCCTCAACTTCCTGGGCATAGGCAATCCTCCTGCCTTAGCCTCCCAAGTAGCTGGGACCACAGGTGCATGCCACCATGCCCAGCTAATTTTTTTTATTATTTCTAGAGACGGAATCTCACTATGTTATGTTGCCAAGGCTGGTACTCTTCCCATTTTAAAGCTGTTTCTGATTCCAGGAAAACTCTAAAATAAGATAATGATTTAAGTTATCATTTATTATTAATAAGAATTATTTGAAAAAGCCCTGGATGAGGAATTGAAAAAAAAATTCTAATCCTGGTTCTTCCAAAAAATAGTCACATGTAACAGACTGTTTCAGTTAAATAAGAGGCTGAACTAGTCAAAAACCCTTTCCAGCTCTAAAACATTACTTTTTTATAAAGTATTACATATTAGATGTACTTACTACTTGTAAGAATTCAAGTGCTTATGAATGATAAACAAGCAAATATGATTTGTAGCCCCTGCCCTCAAGATGCTTACCTACTAGTTAGTAGGACAAGGCACACAAATGAACACTAAAATAAACACTAAGACAGAATTCCTCGTCTGACTGCTTACTAACAGGGACATCAACTTTTCCTGCCTTCAAACTGAAACACTGGTTCTTTGTGGGTCTCAAGCCTTCGGATTAAAACTACACCAATGGCTCTCTGAGTTCTCAGGCCCTCAGATTTAGACTAGATCTACACCATGTGCTCTCCTGGGTCTCCAGCTTGCCAACTCATCCTTTAGATCTTGAGACTTAGTCTCCATAATGGCCTAAGCCAATTTCTTATAATAAATATCTTTCTTTCTTTCTCTCTCTCTACATACACACATATATCCACCCTCTGAGATTCTGCTTCTCTGGAACAAGGGAGGAAAAAAAAAGAAAGAAAGAAATAAGAAAAAGGCCAGGTACGGTGGCTCATCCCTGTAATCCCAGCACTTTAGGAGCCAAGGAAGGAGAATCACTTGTGCCCAGAAGTTGGAAACCAGCCTGGGCAACATAGCAGGACCTCATCTCCCCCCAAAAAAAAAAAAAAAAAAAAAGTAGCCATGCATGGTGGCATGTGCCTGTAGTCCCAGCTACTTGGGAAGCTGAGGGGAGGACTGCTCCAGCCAAGGAAGTCATGATCACTCCACTGTATTCCAGCATGGGTGACAGAGTGAGATTACATCTCCAAAAAAAAAAAAAAAAAAAAAAAAAAAAGGGAAGAAAAAGCATTTTAGACTAAGGTAGAGTGGTATAGGCTTTACTGGAAAGACTAAGTATGAATTTGGTCCTGAAATAAGAGTAGAATTTGGATAAGTGGAGAAGACAAAAGGGAATTTGAGGAAGATGAAATGGAATAAGCAGAAATGGAGAGAGATATAAGTCATCCGGGACATACTTATGCCTTATATATGCACTGTACTTATAAATCACTGAGTATTATTTAGCGGACAGGAAACAAAACATTCTAGTCAGGACAGAGGGCTATACAGTTAGAAGGAAAGAGAGCTTTCAAACGGCTCTAAAAACAAGGTCTAGGGAATATCAATTTTCCAATATAAACAATATTGGCAGAAAAGCTAACTGTTCAAAACAACTGCTTTCGCCAGGTGCGGTGGCTCACGCCTGTAATCCCAGCACTTTGGGAGGCTGAGGCGGGTAGATCATGAGGGCCAAGAGATCAAGACCATCTGGCCAACATGGCAAAACCCTGCCTCTACTAAAAATACAAAAATTAGCCAGGCGTGGTGACGGGCACCTTAGTCCCAGCTACTCGGGAGACTGAGGAAGGAGAATCGCTTGAACCTGGGAGGTGGAGGCTGCAGTGAGCCGAGATCATGCCACTACACTCCAACCTGGGTAATAAGAGTGAGACTCCGTCTCAGAAAAAAACAAAAACAAAAACAAAACAAAAAAACAGCTGTTTTGGTAACCCTTCCAAGCTAAGCTAGTCTAACTTAGTCAACCAAGATTATCCAGACTAGATCTCTTCTACAGAATACACAGGAGATTAAGAGAAACAGGGCCAGGGGTGGTGACTCACGCCTGTAATCCCAGCACTTTGGAAGGCCGAGGTGGAGTTTGAGACCAGCCTGGTCAACATGGCAAAACCCTGTCTCTACTAAAAATACAAACAAAAATTAGCTGGGTATGGTGCCAGGCACCTGTAATTCCAGCTACTCGGGAGGCTGAGACAGGAGAATCGCTTGAACCTGGGAGGTGGAGGGTGCAGTGAGGCGAGATCGCACCACTGCAATCCAGCCTGGGCAACAAGAGGGAAAGTCGGTATGTAAATAAATAAATAAATAAATAAGACAAACAGGAAGATGAAACAGCTGACTCATTCACCATAGAGAAAGTAGAAGGTGAATCAAACAAAAGCAAAAAGGGAAAATGCATTCAAGGACCTATCACTGGCAAACAGATATCCCAAGCTGAGCTATAAATTAAACACTACACTTTCACTCAAGTACAATTTCATAATTTAGAACTTTGAAAAAAAACTTACTACCAATAATTGACGAAACTGAAAAAGAAATTGCTTACCATAAAAGATTTTCTTACAATTACATTCTTACTTATCCTGAGAGCCAACTACTTCATGGAAAAGATCCAGGACTTTTTATTTCTTATCCTATACCCATTATACAAAACAACTATTGATCCTGAAGTTATTGTTCTTCATTTAAGAAGTAAGATTCAGATGTTTCAGTTCATTTCCTTTACCATGGTGGTACTAGGAGTGATATAATCCTACTTTTATGACACCATAATTAACTTTTTTAGAGGTCATATCATAAACAGATCATCCTTCATTTTAAAAAGCTATACTAGGCCAGGCATTGTGGCTTACACCTGTAATCCCAGCACTTTGGGAGGTTGAGGCAGGCAGATCACTTGAGGTCAGGAGTTCAAGACCAGCCTGGCCAACATGGTGAAACTCCATCTCTACTAAAAATACAAAAATTAGCAGGGTGTGGTGGTGCATGCCTGTAGTCCCAGCTACTCAGGAGGCTGAGGCAGGAGAAATCGCTTGAACCCAGGAGGCAGAGGTTGCAGTGAGCTGAGATCACGTCACTGTACTCCAGCCTGGGCAACAATGTGAGACTCCATCTTCAAATAAACAAATAAATAAGCAAGCAAGCAAGCTATACTAGTTAACTTTTTCAGGGCAAACTCTAGGAAGCATACTTTTACTTTTTAAATTATTTTAGATAGAGAGGGTACGTGTGTGTTTGATACATCGGTATACTGTGTAATGGTGGGGATTGGACTTAAAGTGTACACATCACTCAAATATTGAACACTGAACCCAAAAGGTAATTTTTCAATCCTCAGTCTCCTCCCAATCTTCCCCATTTTTGGAGTGGTCTGTTATTTTCAACTTTACATCCATGTGTACCACTGTTTACTTCCCACTTACAAGTGAGAACAAGAGATATTTGATTTTCTGTTTCTGAATTAGTTCACTGAGGATAAAGGCCTCCAGCTCCATCCGTGTTGCTGCAAAAGACATGATTTCATTCTTTTTATGGCTGCCTAGTTAATTTTATTTTTAAGTTTTTTTTTAAAGCTAGTCAAATTTAGCAGTGGGGGGCTGTATACCAACTTAAGTGACATTAATGTTAATAAGTTCTGATAACTCACTACCATCAGACCAGCCTAATTCTTAAATATAAATCTAACTTTCCATTTAAACTGGTTGTTTTAAATTAAAAAATTTTTTTAACTTCTGTGAGGTTTTCCAACATACTTTTCCTTTTGTAAATTCTTACTGGCAGTGTATTTTAAAACATTTTTGCCTTAAAATGAAAAATAAGTATTTTATTATATACTACATGAATACATATATTTTTAATATATAAAATAAAATCTGGCCAGGCCCAGTGGCTCACACTCATAATCCCAGCACTTTGGGAGGCCAAGGCAGGGCGGGTGGATCACCTGAGGTCAGGAGTTCGAGATCAGGCTGGCCAACGTGGCGAAATTCCATCTCTACTAAAAATACAAAAATTAGCCAGTGTGATGGCATGTGCCTGTAATTACAGCTTTCGGGAGTCTGAGGTAGGAGAATCGCTTGAACCAGGAGGCAGAGGTTGCAGTGAGCCATTGCACTCCAGACTGAAGGACAAGAGAGAAACTCCGTCTCAAAAATAAATAAATAAATAAAACAAAATCCTGCATTTCAGTAGAGGAGTAAGAACTCTAATAATACCTTTTACTTAGTGTTTACTCTACAATGTCCAAGAACGATGTGTTCCTGAAAACTCCTTGTTACAATTTTGCTAAAAATCTCAATGACTTCATTGCACACAGACGTAAAGTCCTCATAATGGACTGTAAGGCCCCCTCAAAACACAGGCAGACACGACTGATTTTAATCATACTGACCTCCTTGCTATTATTGCTGCTACACATTTCCACCTCAGCGCCTCTACTAGACGGCATGCTCTTCCTCTCCTTGACGAGGTAACTCCCTCTCTCATTTCCTTCAGATTTGTCCAGATACCATTTCTCAATGAGGTCTTCCCTAATCACCTAGTTAAAACTGCAACTCCCTCCCCTTTATTCTTTTTCTATTGTTCTATTATCAACTGACATATGGTTTATTTACATTATTTGGCATTTATAATCTCACTATTGAAATGTTACCTGCGGCCGGCACGGTGGCTCACGCCTGTAATCCCAGCACCTTGGGAGGCCAAGGCAGGTGGACTGCCTGAGTTAGGAGTTCGAGACCAGCCTGACCAACATGGTAAAACCTCGTCTGTACTAAACATACAAAAATTAGCCAGGTGTGGTGGCAGACATCTGTAATCCCAGCTACTCAGAAGGCTGAGGCATAAGAATGGCTTGAACCCAGGAGGCGGAAGTTGCAGTGAGCCAAGACTGTGCCACTGCACTCCAGCCTGGGTGAAGGAGCGAAACTCCATCTCAAAAAAAAAAAAAAAGAAAAGAAAAGAAATGTAAGCTGCATGAGGGCAGGGATTTTTGCCTCTTTTGCTTTCTCTTGTGAGCTCATTGTTTTATCTATCCTCAGCCTTATAAAGTAAATCCTTACTCTATAATGAGCTAAATTTACTTTTCTCAAAAATGAACATCATGAATGAATGAAATGATATATTTAAGACCTTAGGGAAAAAGTAAGACCAGATAACCAAAGTCATGAAAGGCATTGCAAATATCTGTTAAAAGCCACTAAAATAAATCAATAGAAATAATACAATGAATCAAAAGAAAATCAATAACTTGGGTAATTTATACTGTACATTAAATATATCGATTTGTCATTACTTATAATTCTTCTTCAGAATTTCCCTGTCATGTATTTCTGACAAGATACTTAAAAATTAACCTTACCATGTTCTAATACGTACGCTAAAGTGGAAAACACCTTTTGTGTTGTGTTAATAGCTAAGCCTACATCTCAGATTGGAGTAATCTACAATTCAAGTACATTCTCAAGATTCTCTTGACTAACTAAAAAGATTTATAGAAATAAATCTGTATATGGTAGAACTTCACACAAGAAGAATCTCTGCTTAGACGGGGCTTTTAGAAAGGTAAGTGATTACCACATAGTACTTCCTACAGTCGAACATCTTTTATCTCACTCCACTCTCACAATGATTTTATGACATAAGTAGGGTAGAAATTAGAACAGACATTCTCTGCCCGCCCCCCCCCCCCCAAAAAAAAGCAAAATGACTTTCCACAGTCCTTTGGCTACACAGCCTTAAGTCCTAGAGTATGAATGATGCTTTAGATTATAGGGTTGAATACATCTGCTGGAAACTGCAGGGACAAATTTTGCTGCTATGCCCTAATAGGAGAAATCATATTTTAATCATATTTAAAGATGTATATGTCTCTTTGTGGAGGAGTAATTGCAGTGTTCAGAAAGAACTGATAAGTATCATTGCAATCAGAACAGTACATACAAGGACTGATCCTGGCTCGAGTCACAGTCTTCTAACTGGGATCTGACTAGGATTTGGATAGTGAGCAATGACAACAGGTTGAAGTTTGGGGTGCCCTAAGTAAGGCAAGCACAGGGCCAAGTATCACATTTACCCGCTGCAGTATGAAGTACTGGAAAAAGGATAGATTTTAGAGTCTGACAGACTTGGATTCAAATCCTAGCTCTGTTATATACTGGCTGTGTTACTTTGAGCAAGTTACTTAATCTCTCTGAGCCTTACTTCCCTCACCTGCAAAGTGGAGATCATACCATTACCAAAGTAGTTATCCTGAAGGGCTGCTGTGAGGATTAAACGAGGCAATACGTATAAAGGCGTCTTCAAAAATCTAGCATATTAACTATTAACTTCCTTCCTTTTTTTAACAATACCAACTATCTCTTTCTGCATTATCTTGAGTGTAAATAAGCTGGAAATTTTCTAAACAATCTTACTAAAGTGTCTGTTCATCATCCAGGAATCACTCCTGGAATCTTTAAAATTTAGTGTCAATTACAAGTGCCAGATTATTATTCAACAGAAGCTGTGGTCTCCAAAAAGCCATCTTTCTCTATATAAAAAATTATAAATATTCCTATCACATTTGTCTGATCTGATATTATATAGAGTCTAATGATTAGATATGTCAAATCCTATTACAACAAAATCCCTACAAAAAAGTTCTTTCTTCTAAGTGCTTGTTAATGACTTTTTGAATCAATATTAGCCTCAAGAAAATTACTTCTACATAGTACAGTCAGCCTTCTGTATCTGGGACTTCACAACCATGGATTCAACCAACCACAAATCAAAAACATTCAGAAAAAAAATTCTGTCTGTAGTGAACATGTACAGACTTTTCTTGTCATTATTCCCTAAAAAATACAGTATAACAAGTATTTACTTAGGAATATAAATACAGTATAACAACTATTTACATTTTGCATTATGTATTATAAGTAATCTACAGATGCTTTAAAGTATATGGGAGGATGTGCATAGGTTATATGCAAATACTATGCTATTTTACATCAGGGACTTGAGCATCCTTTGATTTTGGTATCCATGAGAGGTCCTGGAATCAATTCCCCCACCAGATACCAAAGGACACTGTATACTTTTTCTGTTTCTCTTTTTTTTTTTTTTTTGAGACAGAGTCTTACTCTGTCGCCAGGTGCCAGGCTAGAGTGCAGTGGCCAGATCTCGGCTCACTACAACCTCTGCCTCCCAGGTTCAAGCAGTTCTCCTGCCTCAGCCTCCTAAGTAGCTGGGACTACACGCGCATGCCACCAAGCCCAGCTAATTTTTGCATTTTTAGTAGAGACAGGGTTTCACCATGTTGGCCAGGATGGTCTCGATTTCTTGACGTTGAGATCCGCCTGCCTTGGACTCCCAAAGTGCTGGGATTACAGGCGTTAGCCACCATGCTTGGCCAGGACACTGTATACTTTTCTATAGTCAAAAGCTAATAAACAATATTTGCTTTTCTGACTTTAATACTAAATATTTTTCTTAATTTTGCACAGCATATGTGTTCATAGTCTAGGACCACAGAAAAGTAAATTTAACAAAATGGCGTATAGGTACTGCATTAAGTAAAACATATCTTAATGACTAACTTTATAATATTAATTATGACTTTCAAATTTAGGAATTGTTTTTCATGCTGAATCTACTTATTCTCCAAGGAAACAATTCACCTTTATGTTCTATGATTACAAAATGATTTACGTTCATTGTAAAAGTTAAAATATTACAGAAATATTTAAGGTAGAAAATATAATTCCCCTAATTCTACCTGTTATCATACCATAGTAACAGCCAATAACAATTAAATATATATTCCCATGGACTGTATTTTCTAGGTGTATTAATTTAAGCAAGGTTTCCCGAGAATTATGGTTTGGGGGGAGTAAAAAAGAGAGCAAAACTTAGGGAAATTCTTTTGTAAAATATGCTTGCTAATGCTAAAAACAGGCTTAAATGCAAAAGGCAGACTACAAAACTGCATATGCAGTATAATTCATATTTTGTTAAACACAGTCTAAAAACAAATATTAAAAAATATTAGCCATCGGCCAGGTGCAATGGCTCACGCCTGTAATCCCAGCACTTTGGGAGGCCGAGGCGGGCAGATCACGACGTCAAGAGATCGAGACCATCCTGGCCAACATGCTGAAACCCATCTCTACTACAAAAAAAAAAAAAAAAAAAAAAAATTAGCTGGGCGTGGTGGCGCACACCTGTAGTCCCAGCTACTCAGGAGGCTGAGGCAGGAGAATTGCTTGAACCCAGGAGGCAGAGATTGCAGTGAGCCAAGATTGTGCCACTGCACTCCAGCCTGGCGCCTGGCGACAAATCAAGACTCAGTCTCAAAACAAACAAACAAACAAACAAACAAAAAAAGAATATTAACCATCAAGGAATTATAAATCAAAATCTTAATGAGATATCATCCAAACAAATACTTGTACATGAATGGTCATAGCAGCATTATTCATAATAGTCAAAAGTATAAATAATCCAAATATCTTTCAACTTATAAATTGCTAAAATGTGGAATAAAATACAATGGGGTATCAGTAGGCAATAAAATCCTCTAAAATTGTACACTGTAGGTGAACTGTATAAGAATTATATATATATATATGTATATATATATATATATATATTTTTTTTTTTTTTTTTTTTGATACAGATTCTCCATCCGTTGCCCAGGCTGGATTGCAGTAGTACCATCCTAGCGCACTGTAACCTCCACCTCCTAGGTTCAAGTGATTCTCCTGCCTCAGCCTCCCAAGTAGCTGGGATTACAGGTGCATGCCACCATGCCCGGCTAAGGTTTTGTATTTTTAGTAGAGATGAGGTTTCCCCATGTTAGCCAGGATGGTCTTGACCTCCTGACCTTGTGATCTGCCCACCTCGGCCTTCTAAAGTGCTGGGATTACAGGTGTGAACCACCATGCCAGGCCAAGAACTATATTTTAATGAACTGTTAAAATAACATTTGTCATATCTGGATGGTGAATAACTAGCAATTTTTGTTTTCTTACTTTTTTTCAGTAATGACTGAGAGTATTATTTCTTAAGTCAAGGGAAAATTATTTTCCAAAGTGCTCCTTGTGAGAATTAGAGTGCAACTAGTCAACAGACTAGAGGTTGGGATGGAGTTGCCACCTGCATTCATTTACTCATTCATTAAACACCTACTATGTACTCCAGAAGTTGTCCCAGCATGACAGAAGTTCTAACTCCTAATCAAATATAACAGTTTAACACAAGACTCCCTTCAAAACATAAATTACGCATCATACCACCTCTGCCTTAATTTAGAAACAAAGGTTATAATCAATTATATCAAGAAGTATCAAGCAATTTTCTCTTCAAGTAATTGTTTTTCAAATTTTAAAACTCATTTTGATATTTAAAATAATACCACAGCACCAATTCAGAGTTTAGCAGCAAAAAGGGTATGCCAAAAAAATAAAAACCAATTAGCAACAAGAGGTAATAACTCAAAAACACTGGGGATCATTTCTTTTTGATACTTTTTGGCTATGAAGTCAACCATAAAAAAGAATCTTTACATAAAATGCTACCAAGAGGAAAATTAAAATGAAAATTAAAAAAAATTCATTGGAAATGATTGGCCTTAAAGTTGAAAAGAAAAACGAAGACTAGAAAAAAAAAAGGAAAAGAAGGGATAAGAGGCATATGCTCAAGGAATGGGTTATTTCAATGACATTTAGATAACGCCTATCAGCTAAAAACTAAATGCTCAATCAGAATCTCCAAAGAGAGTAAGGTAAAAACATTTTAGGGGGACTAGCCTCATCTACATTCTCAATATGGAGAGCAAAACAAGGCATTTATGTTTTGAAAACTTTCACTAGCTATATTGATGTGAAGCCAAGGTTCATAATCACTAAATTAAATATTTAATAACATGCCCCAAAGAAAACCAGAGAATAAGAATCTGTTCTCTACCTTAAAAACCTCTTTAGAGACAGTGCAACACATTAGAGAGAAAAAACTGAACAGCCAGGACACTACATGCACTAGCTATACTCCATAAGGCTAGCTGAGACAAGATGTGGGCTTGAAGTAGAGAAACAGAAGAAACCAGGGTTAAGGGCTAACTCATGAAGCAGAATCTAATGACCAAATGGTTATGGCGACTGAAGGGAAAAAAGGGCAAAAATGATTCCAGTATCTCGTTTTCATAACCAGATGGCTAGTGATGCCATTAACCAATGAATGGAAGGCAAAAAGAGAAGGTGGTTTCAAAGTCAGCAAGAGGAGTTAATAGAGAAAAGATCAAAGGGACCTAAATTATTTTGAATGTTTCACTTTTTATGATGGATGTGTACACAGATATTCATGTTCATTTTATTATCCCTCCCAACTAGCTGGGACTACAGGTGGCACCACTATGCCCAGATAATTTTTGTATTTTCTGTAGAGACAAGGGGTTTCACCATGTTACCCAGGCTGGTCTTGAACTCCTGAGCTAAAGCAATCCGCCAGCTTCACGCTCCCAAAGTACTGGGGTTACAGGAGTGAGCCACTGCTCACAGCCCTTATTATCCTTTTTAAAATTTAACCTACATATATCACAAATTTCAACTCACAAGAGGTCAAAACTAAAAAATGCACTGAGAATCACTGCTTTTATATACTTTTGTATGCACGACATATGTCATAGTGAAAAAAAAAGGAAGGTAAAGACAGCGCATTTGGTTTTGGACCTACTGAGTTTGCAGGTTTTAGGGGAAAGTACGGAACTATTCTTCACGAGAGGGAGGCTAAAGAATAAAGTTTAGGCCGGGCATGGTAGCTCACGCCTGTAACCCCAACGCTTCGAGAGGCCGAAGCAGGCAGATCACTTGAGGTCAGGAGCTCAAGACCAGCCTGGCCAACATGGTGAAATCCTTGTCTCTACTAAAAATACAAAAAAATTAGCTGGGCATGGTGGCAGGCACCTGTAAACCCAGCTACATGGCAGGCTGATTCAGGAGAATCACTTGAAGCTGGGAGGCAGAGGCTGCAGTGAGCCGAGATCGCCCCACTGCACTCAAGTCTGGGTGACAGAGTGAATAAGGTTTGGAAAAGAATAAGGCTTGGAAACTCAAAGAATAGGTTTGTAAATGGTTGGCATGTAAGGACAATGCCATGGAAGCCATCAATATAAGTGAGAAGTCTTAAGGAGAGCCTGTGGAAGGCCATTTGGGTTACAGCAATGACTAAGGGCCAACTAAATGGAGAACGTTAACTAAGACTGAAAATAACCAAAGCTTTTACTAATTCCCTTTCCCTTTATCCACTGCACACAGAAGAAAAATCAGTTTTTAAAAGGCTATATTTATGGTTACCTTACTGTAATCCTGTGGCAGGTCCAGGATTTCCAGATAGATGGGATTAAAGGGAGTAATGTGGAAGGAAGGCTTGAAGATGCTTTTGCATAGTACTCTATATGAAGGTAGAAAACACCAATTGGCCATATCAAAAAACTGAGGAAGACGGATTTGAGGGAAACTTTGGCACCACCATTGCTAGATTCTAGACACTAAATCAAAACAAACCTCTTACCTAATCTCCTTTCTTCCTCATAACAAGCCTATTAGGTAGATGAGGATATTGAGGCTAGATTGGAATAGCAACTGGCTCAGGGTCACAAATCACCTAAGGAGCTAGCTCGCTGTCCCAAAGCTTTCTACGGTTCTTTATATGTAACCAGCTCCTACAGCTCTTTATACGTAACTAGTGTTTCTCATTATCCATCTTGATATAATGTATATTTACGTGCATTAGCTGCTCAATGGCGGAGTTAATGTCATTCATTTCTGCATCCTTGTAGCCAAGAACAAGTATATATTTTGTTGAATTAAGCATGTAAAAGAATCAGGTGAGGATAGCATGAAGAAAGCCAAGACGGGAAAGTTTCAAGAAATGGTCAGCAGCGTCAAACGGTACAGAGAGAGCCATCAGTCTATCTTAAATCATCATCGGCACTGAACTGATATTCCGTAATTATTTACTGAACGTCTACTACACGCAGGACGTCGTGTTAAGCACTACAAACACATAGGAAAATAAAGTCTGGTACAAGTAAAAAGATTTTCGGGGAAGTAGCCTCATCTAAATTCTTGCTCAGGAAAGTAAAACGAAGAGTCAGGCCTGCAATTGCCTACATCTATTTGGCTCAGGTAAATCTGAAGACAACTTAAAAAGGTCACAGCGAATCTTTTAATAAAACTTCTCATGAAAGACAAGAGACAAAGGCCACAAGAGATAAAGAAGCACCCCAGTCTCGGTATCTACGGCCGGTGACGAAGGAGGCCGACTTTACCCGGAGTCTCTCGCCCCCTGAGAGCAGGGCTGGGGCTGCCCCTAGCTGCCTCTCAGTAGTCTGGGACGGGAAAAAGCAGACACTTACCGCAAAAGACACCGCTAACGCCGTGGCCCTAAGGGGCCGGGAATTCCTTAGCGAGGCCCCACGCCGTGGGAAGAAATCCAAGAAAGCTGGGAGCAGACAGACAGGTACCACCCCACAACCCAACTTCCCGAACTAGATAAACTAGAGTCCCAACGCCCAGCACCGCCTCGTCAACTCCTACCAGCTGGAAGACCGACGAGTGCCACCGAACCTTCCGCCCAATGAGGAAACGTCACCATTCCGCGTAGTCCAGCCTCTCTAGAGGAGGACCTACTTCCGCTTCCGGGGCACACTGCTGCGTTCCTCCCGCGCGTCTCCCGAAACAGTTTAGATGTTTGCTTCCGCTGGTTTTGGTTTCAGTTTCCTACCGCTGAAAAACTGCAGTAGAAAAGTTAGTGGTAAAATAGGAGGCTGTCTAGGGACGTGATTTCGGGGAAGAAGTCAGGCTTCGACGAGCCTCCTTAAGAAAAGTTAGTAGGAGCAGCACTCCCCGCTAAGAGCGGCAAGATGAAAGATGGAGGTGTGATTGAAGGAAGGGATCCCCGGGCGCACGTGAGACCTCCGTAGGAGGGCGAGGCTTAGGGCTTCGCAGACTAGAGGCGTGTTCCGCAGAGGGTGGGGCGGTGTCTGCCAGCGCTTGCGCAATGCCAATCTGTCTGCGCAGCTTGCTCCTGCTGCGTAAAATTTCCCACTGCGAAGCCGGTCGTGATGCT
Organism: Cacajao melanocephalus; assembly: GCA_963573385.1. Taxonomy (NCBI): domain Eukaryota; kingdom Metazoa; phylum Chordata; class Mammalia; order Primates; family Pitheciidae; genus Cacajao; species Cacajao melanocephalus. Next base: position 17,563 of record CAUYLG010013259.1, on the reverse strand, counting down.
GCAGCAGCTTCGCGCTGTGGCCCCGGCCGCCCGCCAGGCGCTGCTACGGTGGATACGAACTATCCTTAAGTGTAAGAGAGCAGAGCCTGAGGCAGGCGCTGACTTTGGAGACTTAGACGAGGTGAAGCCAAAAGTTCTCCTTGGGGTCACTGTGCTGGTCTCTGCTATACTGTGGTGTAGATTGACCAGGGCTCAAGAGTGCTCTAACGGAAAGGCGACTTAATTGTACGCCGCACTTAGAGACCAATTAGCAAGAGCGAGTCCTGGTACAAGAAGAGGGATTTTATTTCCGAAGCCAGCCTGGGGGAAGCGGCACAAATGTTTTTCGCCTTTGGAGCGAAAAAGCGGGCATTTTATAAGGTAGGGGAGGAAATGAACAAGAGCAGGGGTCTCTGCTAGTTGGTGCCTTATCTACCGGCAGTTAAGTTGGCGCCTTCCTGAGCAGAAATAAGTTGAAGTGAGCACGCGGATGAATTTGCTCTGTAGAGAATGGTCTGGTGAGGGGGAGAGACTAGAGGTTATTTTGCATTTCAGAAAGGGCTAAGTGGGAAGTGTAGTGGGGAAGGGAAAACAGGAAAAAATAAATAAACTAACTTTTGGAAAATGGGGGTAATCGGATACAGTACCACTTGGAATTAATTGGGTGCGGGAAGACCTGGTTCTGACTAGTTTGTGATTTTGCAGCAGACTTCGGACAAGCCTTTAGAGCTCCTTGTGCCTAACCCTTTTTCTGGAAGAAAATAGTGGGTTAGCCCTCCTCCCCATTACTCCCACAAACTTGTTAGGATTGGTATGTTACCACCTGAAAAAGCACTTTGCAGAAGAAGTTTTAGGCTGTAGCGTTAGTTGGAAGTGTTAAAAGAAAAATCTTAAACAAGTTAAATTTAACAGTTTAATTCAGCAAAGAACGATTCGCGAATCGGGCAGGCTCAGAGAGATTGCAGCGCAAAGTGTTAGAAGATTTATAGACAGAAAAAGGCTGCAGTGAGATTTGATCCCGCTACTGCACTCCAGCCTGAGCGACACAAGACCTTGTCTCTTTAAACACACACACTCATACACACACACACGTTAAAACTGAGGAAATGTGGTAGTTAAATCTAGTTATTGAAAAATGGGATGGATGTATTTTGGCAAAGTAAAGCCTGATGAAAGCTCAAGAAAATAGGATATTCTTATGTTTGGTAACTATAGCAAACTATCCTATGTCTGTATATATGTGTATTTATGTGTGTGTGTGTGTGTGTGTGTGTGTGTGTGTGTATTTTTTTTTTTTTTTGAGATGGAGTTTTACTGTTTTCGCCCAGGCTGGGGTGCAGTGGCACCATCTGGCTCACTGCAACCTCCGCTCCCAGATTCAAGTGATTCTCCTACCTCAGCCTCCTGAGTAGCTGAGATTACAGGCATCCACCACCACACTCAGTTAATTTTTGTGTTTTTGGTAGACGGGGTTTCACCATGTTTCCCAGGCTGGTCTCAAACTCCTGACCTCAGGTAATCTGCCCGCCTTGCCCTCCCAGAGTGCTGGGGCCACCACGCCTGGCCACTATGCCTGTTTATTGCTGAATGTTGATTCCCATGGTTATTTTTATCCAAAGTCATGACTTGAAATGCCATTGTTAGCTGATGACTCCCAATTTTAGATTTTTAACCTTGACCTCTTAAAATTCTTTGTGATGTTAGAGTCAATCAGTAGATTTAGGTATTACAATTATAATTATTACACATTTTAGGAGTCATTTTAGATAAGATGTCAAACTGAAGTTAACGGGAACATCTGATAGTGAGATATGTCCTGGAAAGTATAGAAAACCAGAGAGATACAGCTTTATTTCTATACACACATAATCAAGATAAGAATTTCCGTAATATGATGAGTCTCCTATCACTTCATCTGAACCCTGTGTTGCACATTTCATTCTTCATATCCCGTTTGTCAGTAAAACAGCACCAATTTTCATCTTTTTTCACATCTTCAGCACAAGGTCATTTATTTCAAAGCACTGAGTGCCTACAAAAATGTCACATACTGCTTAGAGCTGGCAATTGTAAAATTACCAAAACATCCTTGCCCTTCCAGGATTTCTTTTGTGGAGCCATTTGCAATCTAAACCTTGATTTTTTTTCTTGTTTTTTGTTTGTTTGATTTTGAGATAGGGTCTCTGTCCCCCAGGCTGGAGTGCAGTGGGATGATCATAGCTCACTGCAGCCTTAAACTCCTGGCCTCAAGGGGTCCTCCCACCTCAGCCTCCTAAAGTGTTCAGATTACAGGCATGAGCTACTGCACCCAGCCTCAAATTTTAGAGAGATCAGTTGAGACACTATTTTTCAAAATCAGGAAGACTTGAAAGAATGTTTTGGATTATTTTGAAAACGAGCCAATATCACTGGCTAAAGAATATATTTTTACTTTTTTTAAAGGTACTTTTTATTGTTTTTGGAGACAGGGTCTCACTCTGTCACCCAGGCTAGAGGCTGGAGTACAGTGGCACCGTTATAGCCAACTGCAATTTTGACCTCATGGGCTCAAGCAGCCCTCCCACCTCAGCCTCCTGAGAAGCTGGACTATGGTGCAAACCACCATACCCAGTTTTTTTTTTTTATTTCTTGTAGAGACAGGGTCTCACTATGTTGCCCAGGCTGATCTCAAACTCCTGGTCTCAAGATCCTCCCACCTTGGCTTCCCAAAGTGCTGGGACTAGAGGCGTGAGCCGTCGCACCTGATCTAAAGGTTCTTCCTGTGCCTCTCTTCGGCAGACTGTAGTGAGGAAGCATAAGCAATTCATTAAGCAATTTAAAAAATAACTTGAGAGTTTCTGAAGAATGTTTATTAACATGAGTATTTTAAGAAGTGAGGCTAGGCAGTGGCCCATGCCTGTAATCGTAGCACTTTGGGAAGCTGAGGCAGGCGGATTACCTGAGCCTAGGAGTCTGAGACCAACCCGAGCAACATAGTGAGAATCTATCTCAAAAAAAAATTTTTTTTTAAATTAAAAAAAAATTTTTAGAAGGAAATGAGAGTATCACTGAGCTTAAAATAAAGGAGTATGGTTATTTATAATCCTTAATAAAATAGGCCGGATGCAGTAGCTCACACCTGTAATCCCAGCACTTTGGGAGGCCCAGGTGGGTGGATCCCCTGAGGTCAGGCGTTCAAGACCACCCTAGCCAACATGGTGAAATCCTGTCTCTAAAAATACAAAAATTAGCCAGGCGTGGTGGCACGCGCCTATAATCCCAGCTATGGGAGGCTGAGGCAGGAGAAACCTTTGAACCTGAGAGGCGGAGGTTGCAGTGATCCAAGACTGTGCCATTACACTTCAGCCTCGGTGACAGAGCAAGACTCCGTCTCCAAAAAAAAAGTGTATTAGTATACCTTCTTTATTGCAGTAAAATTACATACAATAAAGTTTACCATTTTAACCTTTTTTTTTTTTTTTTTTGATACTGATTAGCTGGGATTACAGGCATGCACCACCACGCCCGGCTAATTTTTCTGTCTTTAGTAGAGATGGGGTTTCACCATCAAGTTGGTCTCGAACACCTGACCTCGTGATCCACCCACCTTGGCCTTTCAAAGTGCTGGGATTACAGGCATGAGCCACCGCGCCCAGCCCATTTTAACCATTTTTTAGTGTATAGTTAAGTGGCATTAAATATGTTCACATTGTTTTGTAACCATCATCACTATTAATCTCCAGAATTTTTTTATCTTCCCAAACTGAAACACTTGATGTACATTTTTATGAAGTACAGCACAAAAGACTCTTCTAAATAGCCATTCTTCATTTTCCTAATTAGATTTCCTACCGGGGGAAAAATTTTTTTTATATCTCTGGCGTTAAGTCATTTAAGTAATGTATGACATTTGCATAGCCCTTTAAATTGTAACTCTTGAATTTTTATATGGAATAGCAAGAGACAACGCTAGATTTTGAGTATAGCTTTGGTTTTGAGTTTCATAGAGTTTATTAAAAGGAGAAAACATGGCTGGGAGTGGTAGCTCATTCCTGTAATCCCAACACTTTGGGAGGCGGAGGTGGGCAGATCACCTGAGATCAGGAGTTCAAGACCATCCTGGCCAACATGGTGAAACCCCATCTGTACTGAAAATATAAAAAAAAATTAGGTGGGCATGGTGGCACATGCCTGTAGTCCCAGCTATTGGGGGTCAGGGGCTGAGGCATGCAAATTGCTTGAACCCGGGAGGCAGAGGTTGCAGTGAGCCGAGATCGCTGACACTGCACTCCAGCCTGGGCGACAGAGTGAGACTTCATCTCAAAAAAATAACCAACTAGAAAACATCTAAATTGCTAACAGGTAAAATCATAGTAATTTTAAATACATCAAAGAACAAAAATTATGGCCTCTAAAGAGATAATGGGATTATGACACCAAGACTTGGTGTCATTTAGGATCATGCTGGTGGAAGCAGAAGCTTGGACCAGAGAAGAGCCCATCATGCCAATGTCTGATATAAACTGAGGATGTAATTCTCATCCCTGCACTCCAGCCTGGGTGACAGAGCAAGACTCTGTCTCAAGAAAAAAAAAAAAACCAAGGATATAAAACAATGGTAGGAGCCTAGATGTTCCTTGGTACAGCTTAGGCCAAAGGTCTGGGAAACAATGAGCATTCAACGTTGGAAAGATAAACCAAGTCTGAGGGGGAAAGCAGGCAAAAATAAGTTCATATCCCCACCAAAAAAAGATAAAATAAAAAGCAGTTTAAAATACGGCCGTACTGCAACTCTGATTCTGATCCTCTGGCAGAGCATCTGTTCCCTTCTGTTTTCCTGATGTGTATGAAGTGGGCTCTTGACCTAGGTTTCAAAAGTATAAACTGATTTCAATCCATTAAGTGAGGGGAGCTGAGAACCAGAACTTCAAGTGGTGTCCCCAGTAGGGCATATAAAAAATACAATGGAAAGCAGTCTGTTAACAAAGGCTGCTCTGAAGGCTCTCAGTATTTCCTGGATATGCAAAATAGAAATGAGGACATCAAACCAATAGCTCATACAGTTTCCTTTTTTTTTTTTTTTTTTTTTTTTTGAGGCAGAGTCTCACTCTGTTGCCCAGGCTGGAGTACAGTGGCACTATCTCAGCTGACTGCAACCTCCACCTCCTGGGTTCAGGCGATTCTCCTGCCTCAGCCTCCCGAGTATCTGGAACTACAGGTGTGCACCACCATGCCTGGCTAATTTTTATATTAGTAGAGACAGGGTTTCACCATGTTGGTCAAGCTGGTCTTGAACTCCTGACCTCAAGTGATCTGCTCACCTTGGCCTCCCAAAGTGTTAGGATTACAAGGTGTGAGCCACTGTGCTGGGCCTCTTCTTGTAGACAAAGTCTCGCTCTGTCACCCAGGCGGGAGTGCAGTGGTGTGAACACAGGGCTCACTGCAGCCTCAACTTCCCAAGCTCAAGTGAGCCTCCTCCCTCAGCCCCGCAAGTAGGTGGGATTACAAGTGTGTGCCGTCACACCTGGCTAATTTTTGCATTTTTTGGTAGTGATAGGGTTTCGCCATGTTGGCCAGGCTGGTCTCGAACTCCTGACCTTGTGATTTGCCCACCTTGGCCTCCCAAAGTGCTGGGATTACAGGTGTGAACCACTGTACCCCACCCAAGTTTGTTTTTATGATGATATTCAATTTGTGAGGGTTTGATGAGACTTTTTTTTTTGAGACGGAGTCTCACACCCAGGCTAGAGTGCAGTGGTACCATCTTGGCTCACTGCAACTTCTAGCTCCTGGGTTCAAGTGATTCTTCTGCCTCAGCTTCCCAAGTAACTGGGATTACAGGTGTGCACCACCACACTTGGCTAATGTTTGTATTTTAGTAGAGACGGGGTTTCACCATGTTGGCCAGGCTGGTCTCAAACTCCTGACCTCAAGTGATCTGCCTGCCTCAGACTCTCAAAGTGTTGGGATTACAGGCGTGAGCCACCGTGCCAGGCCAGAGACTCGTGTACTTTTTTATTTCTGTTAAACTGATATCCTTCAAGAAAGAAACGTACAAATATGTGGGAAAATACTTAAAAATACTGAAGTACTTCTAAGAATTTATAGTAAGGAAATAATCAGATGCAAAGAAATGATGTTTGTCAAAATGTTAATTGCAGTATTCTCAGTTTTTTGCAATTATATTTACCTGTCTCAGGGTAGCAGTGAATGGTTAAATAGAGACTACACAGCCTTCAAAAGTAAAGTTTCCACAAATTTTAATTTTAATGACACAGTAAATGCTTAGGATAGGCAGTCGGTTCTCATATCCACAGATTCTACATTTGTAGATTGATCCAGCAGAGAATTGAAAATATTTCAGAAAAAAAGAATAATATAATTTTTTTAATACAGCATAACAACTTTTTTTTTAAGACAGAGTTTTGCTCTTGTCGCCCAGGCTGGAGTGCAATGGTAGCACGATCTCGGCTCACTGCAACCTCTACCTCCCGGGTTCAAGCGATTCTCCTTCCTCAGCCTCCTGAGTAGCTGTGACTACAGGCACCTGCCACCACGCGTGGCTAGTTTTTGTATTTTTAGTAGAGACGGGGCTTCACCATGTTGACCAGTCTGTTCTCAAACTCCTGACCTCAGATGATCCGCTCGCCTCAGCCTCCCAAAGTGCTGGAATTACAGGCGTGAGCCACTGTACCTGGCTGCATGTCTGCTACTCTTGAATTGACATCGCTACTTATGCATCTAAAATGGCAAGAGTACAGACGGTGCCACTATTCTGTCATCAGGTTCCTTTTTGCTAAGGTTAGTGGAACTGCACAACCATTCATAGCTCAGATTCATCAGTCACAAAAGAAGCCCAGATGACTACGGTGTTCATAATAAACAATTTTCTTTAGTATTTTAATTCTGTGCTAATGTTAATCCCTAAGGTAATAGATGAGATACCCAAGTTCAGAGAGGCATGGAAGTCATCTGAGAGAGCAGTCGGCCCAAGTGATTTTCTTATGCCGAGGCAGCATGTCATCCTGATTCCTCAAAAATAACAGCAACAGCATTCCCGCAGCTTGTTTCCACAGCATTATCGTGCTGCAGAGACCAGTTCAGCTATGCAAAACTACTACCAGCATTGGCCGACACCAGAGGGATTCCAGAGACCAAGCTACCGGAAGCATGCAGAAAGAAAATTAAGAGATCAGGTCAGTTAGCATTCACTGATGAGCAATGGGAAAATCTCAGCTCACGGTGTCACACCGAAATGCACATGATGTGCATTCTGATAAAGCAACACTTAGATCAGAATGCAAGAGGAGAAGTAAATGTCTGACATCATTGACTGAGGATAGTTCATGAGGAGAGAAATAAATAAATAAAAGTAAATATGTTTAATTTACTCTGAGTGCTTCTTAAACATTCTCCTATTCTTCCGTAACCCCATGGTCTCTCCCATCTAATTAGCCCTAAATTTGGTTTTAAACAGTTTTTCATGTAGTGCTTCAACCATGTCCCCAATTATTTTGAGTCCTCAACCCTTTGACTCATCAGTACTATTCATTCAACAAATACTCTTTGAGAATATCCTGTGTGCCAGGCTCTGGAAAAAAAACAATCAAGGCCCAACAAGGGCCAATGATTTGATCCTGACTATATCCTTGTCCTTGCTTTTTCCTTTCTTTTCCATTTCCCTTGCTTTTATTAAGGATGAAGTTTACCTTTTTTCTTTCCTTCTCCTACATTTGCCCCTTATACTTTTGCTTATTCTTCTATTCCCTTATTTTTAGAATTAGTTCTCATTTTTTTCTCCAGACAGTCCCCTCATTCAAGTTCCTTCAAATTCTAACCGTTATAGGAAACCTATGCTATGAGTATTATTTTGTAAAGCGAGGCTAATGATCTCTTCTTGGTCAGGCGTGGTGGCTTATACCTATAATCCTAGCACTTTGAGAGGCTGAGGTGAGATGATTTGAGCCTAGGAGTTCAAGACCAGCCTGGGCAACATAGCAAGACCCCACCTCTTTTTATTTTTTATTTGTTGAGACTGAGTCTTATTCTGTTGCCAGGCTGGAGTGCAATGGCGCAATCTCAGCTCACTGCAACCTCCGCCTCCCGGGTTCAACTGATTCTTCTGCCTCAGCCTCCCGAGTAGTTGGGACTACAGGCGCGTGCCACCATGCCCTGCTAATTTTTTTATTTTAGTAGAGACGGGGTTTTACCATGTTAGCCAGGATGGTCTCGATCTCCTGACCTCATGATCCACCCACCTCAGCCTCCCAAAGTGCTAGGATTACAGGCGTGAGCCACTGCACCCAGTCGACCCCATCTCTTAAAAAAAAAAAACATTTCCACCCACTAACCTGAAAACAGTTTCATGAAATCCACAATATGTACAATGAAAAAAGTATTCCTTGTATGTTAATAATTGACCCACAAGCTTCTAACAAACTTTATCTTAAATTTCCTTCTGATCCTTATATATCCATATCTGATTTTTACATACCAACCAAAGTTTCTTTGTTTAAAATGTAGGCACATTTTTAGGTATTCAAGCAGAATACTTTATTATAGTTAAGGTAAAAGGAATCAAACATTTATTTCTTTGTAGCCACTTGATAGTATATCCTATGCCACTAATGTTAATAAATGGCTACTGTTTTTAAGCAAGAAGTTTTAATAACATTTTATTATTTGAAAAATGCAGTCTGGGAAAAGATTACTGATTAAATATTTTGATGGTAAGTCTGTGACATGTAGGACTCAGAAGATCTGGTATTAGTTTAAACTTTTTCCCCTATTGTTAACTAACATAATTTCTTTGGAGAAGTCTTTCTGGGTAACTATTTGTAAAATACGCTACTTAGGAGAGACAAAATGATCTATGATACTCCTTTCAACTAGAATTTTATGTATTTCTCATGCTTGTTTTGCATCATTCCAGGTCAAAAAGTTGCTAGGGTCTCAGAAATAAAATGAAAGTAGAGCAGTTACTTGCATAAGCAAAAGGTATCTTGCTGTGCCTTCTTACTGCGCTCAGAATGTTAGCATATAAACCACTGACATTTTGCTTTATTTAGCAATAAAAAGATACTTCTGTGTACTTTGCTTCTTTTGATGTTTTTTTTCTACCAGATACAGCAGCAGCCAGAACCCACAGTTCATCTTGGTGCATTCCTTTATGATGAAGACGTTTATTGATTTATTATGTGAGAAAGGAAAAATAAGCAGGAATTACTCTATGATGTGCAGCTCAAACCAGACAGCACCTTTAGGTAGGCATTCAGGTATGCAAATCTGATGACTTTATGTGTATTTTTTCTTACATGTCATGAGTATGCAAATTTTGGACTAAGCTATTGAGTGTTTTCTGAAAGCAAAAGGCCAACCTGCGGCTTGGTTATTACCAAATACTGCAGTTACGGAGAGTAAACAAATATTATCGCAGGAGAATAGGTCACTTAATGTCCCCCAGGATATATCTAGAAACTGTTTTGTTTTGTTTTTGAAACAGTCTCGCTCTGTCCCCCAGGCTGGAGTGCAGTGGTGCAATCTTGGTTCACTGCAACCTCTGCCTCCCAGGTCAAGCGATTCTTAGCCTCCCTCTCCCAAGTAGCTGGGATTACAGGTGCCCACCACCACACCTGGCTAATTTTTTTATATTTTTAGGAGAGACACGGTTTCACCATGTTGGCCAGGCTGGTCTTGAACTCCTGACCTCAAGTGACCTGCCCGCCTCGGCCTCCGAAAGTGGTGGGATTACAGGCCTGAACCACCGTGCCTGGCCTAGAAACTGTTTTTCACAATTTTTTTTCCTAGTCAAGTAAGGCATTGAGATGTTTTTCACATCTAAAAACTATTTAATCAGAAGTGACTCCGCAGGTTCAGAGACTAAATAGAGGCGACTGAATACGGAGGAACTAACTCATACTCTACACACTGAACAAAGATTGATAAACCATACACTGATTTATTTACAATGAGAAATATAATTTCCAGGGAGGCTTAAATGTTCTCCCCATAGAAACCTATATTTGAACTGGAAATGGTGGTATATACCTGCAGTCCCAGCTACTTGGGAGGCTGAGGTGGAAGGATTGCTTAAGACCAGAAGTTCAGGACTGCAGTACACTATGATTGGGCCTGTGGATAGCCACTGCACTCCAGCCTGGACCACATGAGACCCAGTCACTTAAAAACATCTGGCTGAGTGCAGTGGCTGCCTATAATCCCAGTACTTTGGAGGCCAAGACAGGTGGATCTCTTCAGGCCAGGAGCTTGAGACCAGCCTGACCAACATGGCAAAACCTCGTCTGTACTAAAAATACAAAAAATTAGCTGGGTGGTGGTGTACACCTGTAATCCCAGCTACTCAGGAGGCTGAGGCATGAGAATCACTTGAACCCAAGAGGTGGAGGATGCAGTGAGTTGAGATCACACCAGCCTGGGTGACAGAGCAAGACTCTATCTTAAAATAAAATCTACTTAAGAGGTCAGATAGTGATCAGATATTATTGGGTGGGTAGGGATGGACACAGAAGACAGAGATAGATAATCTTGAGAAATTATTCATTCAGTCTATAATTTGACCCAGTTTGAAGCATCCCAGTCCATATTAGAGAACAACTCTAGTGACAGAAAGTCTTCTTTGTTCAGACTGGATAGATTGTCTAGTCTGTTGCTTTAGACATGTATCTCCCTGCACACTTACATTTAGGGTTATTGCATAGAGTGGGCTACCCCTCTGGATAAATAATCTTGTGTTTATATTACTGATTTTAGATAATATTGTTATCAGCTGGACACAGTGGCTGATGCCTGTAATCCCAGTGCTTTGGGAGGCCGAGGTGGGTGGATCACGAGGTCAGGAGTTCGAGACCAGCCTGACCAACATAGTGAAACTCCATCTCTACTAAAAAAAAAAAAAAATTAGCCAGGTGTGTTGGCAGGTGCCTGTAATCCCAGCTACTTGGGAGGCTGAGGCAGGAAAATCTCTTGAACTGGGAGGTGGAGGTTGCAGTGAGCCGAGATTGTGCCATTGCACTCCAGCTCAAGCAACAATGCGAGACCCCGTCTCAAAAAAAAAAATCATTATCAAAGATTAACTACCAAATTTGGAATATGTTACTAATACAAATATGTTGTACGTATATTGTAATTTGAGATTAAACTTCTCTGATTTATTAAAGATCCTATTTCTCAATAATACTTCTAGTTTCCATTTGAGGTAGTTAAAATTCACAGAATGAAAAGGATTTGCCCAAGAATAATAGAAGAAACACTAAAAGGTTATTAATAACTTTGGAAGGCTGAGGTAGGTGGATCACCTGAGGTCAGGAGTTTGAGATCAGCCTAGCCAACATGGCAAGACCCCATCTCTACTAAAAATACAAAAATTAGCCAGGTGTGGTGGCACACGCATGTAGTCCCAACTATCTGGGAGGCTGAGGTGGGAAGATTGCTTGAATGTGGGAGGCAGAGGTCACAGTGAGCCAAGATCTTGCAACTGGCACGCCAGCATGGGCAACAAAGTGAGATAATGTCTCAAAAAAAAAAAAAGTTAATAACTGTAACATCATGTCAAAAATATCTGATTTATTGAAGAGTTATATTTGACAGATAAAAAAATGTGAAGATTAGGTTGCATCTTCCCATAAAAATCTTATTTTTTAATGACTGGATAAACAGGTCAGCCCAGAGAACTATAAGGAATCTGAAACTGTTATCACCATGAGGGACTTTCCCCCTCTCTATGACAAGGGGCATGTCTAGCTACAAGACTGTAGTGGTGACTTTGTAACCCAAGGAAGCACTAGTGGCAAAGAGAGTAGAGAGGATGAGGATTCTAGGGAGATGAGGACTGCAATGCTTACAGCCCAACCCCCAAGAATGACTTCAGAGGCCTAGTCACACCTTTTATTCTCTTCCAAGGGATTAGCCCATCTGCTTCCATTTTACTTTTTACCATCTGTTAGTTATGACCAAGGTTTCTCCTCTTCCTGACCATTATTACATAGAACATGATATAGTAAGTCTTTGGGTTACCTACATATCAGAAGAAAACCAGACTCAGGCTATCTTAGATATTTAATGACAGAAACTAGGGTGAGAAGATAGATTAGGGGGCTAGAAATGGTGGCAGTTAAACCAAGTGGGATAAAAGCAATTTATGGGCATATGTGACTCTTTCACACCACTCCTCTCTTGCCCTCCAGAATCTGTTCTAGGTTGGTTAAGCCTGCCACCCTGCATAGTTCCAGAACTGGTCATTCATTTGGTAGTCTACAGTCTATGCAGCAATACATGGTACTTCTGAGGTTGGTTCTGGGGTAAGATGAGAAAGCCAGATGGTATGGAAGTTATGACGCTGTCCCAGGCAGCAACAGGAAGTAGAGGAAGGGAAAAACACAGGACCTCCAAACAGCAGCAAGAAGGAAATAAGGGACACAGGAATAGAAACGGTCATATAAGTAGCTGTTCCCTAAAGGCCTTTTAAATGTCAGAAACTTATATTTGTTCTCATGTAAGTCAGAGTGGATGAGTAAAAAATTATCACATGAATTTTTTCTTTTTTTTTTGTTTTTCTCACATGAATTTTTTCTAAATAACCTCTGGATGATTTTCATTGATTAAGGAAGAAAAACATGAAATATACTTTATAGATGAAATATAGATGAAGGAATTAGAAGTCCAGAATGCAGTTATTTATACCCAAGCAAAATCTGATGTTCAGTGTTCTAATTTTCTGGGATTTATTTCTCATTACTTCTCCCTCATGGAAATGAAATTAATTTATCATCATGTACTCTCTGACCTATCAGGAAAGGTCTTGGTTGACATCAGCTCCAGGCCCAGCATAGTCCTTTATGGGGTACAGTCCAGCTTGCAGACATACTCAACATTTGGAAAATATTTTCTTCTGATAGCAACAGCTTTGCCTGCCACATCCAAGGTAACAACGTGGCTTTATTAAAGCAAAAGAATAATAAGATATAATACAGGTAGACACTTATGTTCTAGTTTATAATGATAATTGAATTTGGTATTTCAAAGACCAGCTATTTGATTTCCTTTACTACTTTGTCTCTGCAACACGAAGGAATATCAACAGAACAAAAGCATATGACTCTATCTTATAACACTTTGCTATTTTGTCAGTCAGTACTGCCTTCTAACCCCTTCTTTTTTTTTGGTACTGTACTACAACAGTATGCTGAACTTTGATAAGAGCTCTTATAAAGCGGACAAATTTACTTGACCTAGGATATTGCTATATGGCCATAAGCAAGCCACTTAACACCTCTAGGCTTCTAGTTCCTCATTTGTAAATGAGCAAACTAAATGCTTCCTTGTAAAACACATCTTGCTCCAATTTTCTGTGATCCTAAGTTTGAATGTTTCTTTCTAAAACATCACTTTAATGTGGGTTTTTAAAAATTAAATAATGAGTATTTATTTCTTATGTTCTTAAATGGTTTTACCAAAATCTGATATATGATTTCTGGTTATTATTAGTAGACTTATTAAAACATGTGGCCAGCTGGGCACGGTGGCTCATGCCTGTAATCCCAGCATTTTGGAAGGCCAAGGCTGGGGGATCACTTGAGCCCAGGAGTTCAAGACCAACCTGGGCAACATGATGAAACTCTCTCCAAAAACAACACAAAAATTAGCCAAGCGTGGTGGTATGCACTCCTGGACCCAGCTACTTGGGAGGCTGAGGTGGGAGTATCACCTGAGCCTGGGGAAGATGAGACTGCACTGAGCTGTGATTATGCCACTGCATTCCAGCCTAGGCGGCAGAGTGAGACCCTATCTCAAAAAAAAAAAGAAAGAAAGGAAATCTATCTTTAAAAATATAACTATTTTAGATAACGGGAATTAATAAACTATAATCACAGCTTTAATCAGTAAGAGTCTTTCAATTCTGGAAGTTGTAAATTTTACATAAACTATAAGATGTTACTTTCATTTTGTTTTTACTTTATTGAATTATTTATTTATTTATTTATTTATTTATATTTTTTGAGACAGAGTCTCACTCTGTCGCTCAGGCTGGAATTCAATGGCATGATTTCGGTTCACTGAAACCTCTGCCTCCCGGGTTCAAGCAATTCTCCTGCCTCAGCCTCTCAAGTAGCTGAGATTACAGGCACCCGGCACCATGCCAGCTAATTTTTTTGTATTTTTACTAGAGTCGGGGTTTCGCCATCTTGGCCATGCTGGTCTGGAACTCCTGACCTCAGGTGATCCACCTGCCTCGGCCTCCCAAAGTGCTGAGATTACAGGCATGAGCCACCATGCCTGGCCAAATTATATTTTTTAAAGTTTGATTTTTAAAATTTTAAGTAGAAATAAACCCACGAGTAAGAGTTCATTCATTTGCATCATAGTATATCTTTCTATTTTAGGTTTTTTTTTTTTTTTTTTAGACAGAGTCTTATACTGTTGCCCAGGCTGGAGTGCAGTGGCGCCATCTCGGCTCACTGCAACCTCTGCCACCAGGTTCAAACAATTCTCCTGCCTCAGTGTCCCAAGTAGCTGGGATTACAAGCATGCACCACTACGCCTGGCTAATATTTTTGTATTTTTAGTAGAGACAGGGTTTCACCATCTTGGCCAGGCTGGTCTTGAATTCCTGACCTCATGATCCACCCACCTTGACCTCCCAAAGGGCTGGAATTACAGGTGTGAGCCACTGCACCTGGCCTATTTTAGGGTTATCTTTTCAGTTCAACAGTGCAACTCTATGGAGTAGAATTGAATGGAGACTTTTGCCAATTGCAGGAAATGGTCATAAAAAAATACCTGTTCACTGACAGAATAAAGGTACCTTTTAATTTAGCCAAATTTCATTTGCATTGTTTTCAAATCTGGTCTTAGTTGCCATTGTATAGAAACAGATTGAATTCTCTTAAATATTTTAAAACATTAATAGAGATGAATTGTTACAATTGCATCCTATTCACATATTTCTCTCTTCCCTAATTTTATTGCAAAGTAAAATTTTTGAATTTTCTTCCTACCAGATACAGTTTGGTAGCAGCATTTTTGAATCTCTAGAGGTTGGTTACGAATATATTTAATTAATCTCTGAATGTTGAAAGTACATAAAGGCCTAAGTAATGCTCACAATACCTGTTTCTCAGGAGCTATTATATATGCCACAGAATAGCAGTTCATGGCCGGGCGCAGTGGCTCATGCCTTTAATCACAGCACTTTGGGAGGCCGAGGTTGGCAGATCACCTGAGATCAGGAGTTGGAGACCAGCCTGACCAACACAGAGAAACCCCATCTCTACTGAAAATACAAAATTAGCCAGGCATGGTGGCTCCTGCCCATAATCCCAGCTACTTGGGAAGCTGAGGCAGGAGAATCACTTGAATCCAGAAGGCGGAGGTTGTGTTGAGCCAAGATTGTGCCGTTGCACTCCAGCCTGGGCAACAAGAGTGAAACTCTGTCTCAAAAAAAAAAAAAAGAATAGCAGTTCATGGGGGAATGACGCCATAGGTTAGGCTACAACAGAGGTTTTCTCTTTTTCCTGTATTTAAGGAGAGAAATTTAAAAAAAAGGGGAAAGGAATTTTTTTTTGGTTAATGCAATAATCCTTATCATTTCACTAATAAGTCTATACTTCTGATGGCAATACAGAGAAATATTGAGTATCTCTGATGTTAAGTGCAACCTAATGTGGAAAGACATATCTCAGTAAGATTAAGGATCTAGTCTTCCCCTTTATAGAAGGAAATTATTTTATTCCCACCTCCCTCTCTCCCCTACTTGCTTATATTAGAGATAGAGACGCAAATGATCAGAGTAAATTCATTGTCCAATAATAAGTTCATGGTATTTTCTCACCATTCCATATATAGTGAACAATAATACTTTGCTCTTGCATAAGAATCATGTAACTAATAGAATCAATATAATTGAACATTGAGATTTAAAAGTTATAAATTCTTAAAAATCATGGTTATAAATGGATAACCAGGTAAT
Source organism: Cacajao melanocephalus (assembly GCA_963573385.1). Lineage (NCBI taxonomy): Eukaryota > Metazoa > Chordata > Mammalia > Primates > Pitheciidae > Cacajao > Cacajao melanocephalus. The sequence continues at coordinate 1,620 of CAUYLG010013259.1, read as the reverse complement.
TTTTGTTGGTTTCTTTTTAAAGAAGATAATAAAGGTGTACAAAATACATATTTGCTTACATTTTTAAAGATGTTTTTAACCCCTTTTCAAAGGAAAATATGCAGATAGACACTCATCCACATACTTTCCCATCTTGTGGCTTCTGTGGCCATCAGCAACCCCGTGAAAACTTTTTGGCCAAGTGCAGTGCATCACACCTATAATCCCAGCACCTTGGCAGGGGCCAAGGTGGAAGGATTGCATGAGGCCAGGAGTTTGCTACCGGCCTAAGAAACCAGACCCTATTTCTCCAAAAAAAAAAAAAAAAATTAGCTAGGTATGGTGGTGCACACCGGTAGTCCCAACTACGTAGGAGGCTGAGGCAGGACTTCTTTAGTCCAGAAGTTTGAGGCTTCATTGAGCTACAGTTGTGCCACTGCAGCCCAGCCTAGATAACAGCAAGACTTTGTCTCTTAAAAAAATAAAATCTTGAAGGCTGGGTGCGGTGGCTCACACCTGTAATCCCAGAACTTTGGGAGGCCGAGGCAGGCAGATCACCTGAAGTCAGGAGTTTGAGACCAGCCTGACCAACATGGCAAAACCTTGTGTCTACTAAAATACAAAAATTAGCCAGGTGTAGTGGTGCATGCCTGTAATCCCTGCTACTTGGGATGCATGTCTCTTATCCACTGTCTTTACAGGCAAGGCCTATGGATTGAAATTCTTCTTTTTTCCCTTTACTCCAGGCTAGTGGTAAACTTTCCCTCATTCATATCCCTAATGTTGGCTTATTCCTTTGATGGCCAGCTGTTTGAACTTACTAACATAGCTTTTTAAAATCCCCTTAATAGATAATGTATTTGAGAGTAAACATCATGTCTCATTCATCATAGTGTATATCTCTGCACGGTATCTTGCGTAAAGGAGGTGCCCATTGAATATTGGTTAAATCGATTTGAGCTACTTTGTGGCCTCTGCATTGTTAGCATTCCAGAATTTTTCCAGAGCTATTCCTTTGGGTTTTCCTGGGACCTTCAGAGCACCTCTGTTGTCTGTCCTAATTAATTGACCCACTTGATTTTCTTTTATGCTATCTTTTATACAGTGGTGGGGTATGGGAAGAGAAGAGTGAACAGAGTTGGGAAAGAAAAGGGGGGAATTGTTTGAGAGCTATGGTGTATCAGGAAGTTAATTTACATATCTATTTCATATCTTTCATACATGTTTCAAAAGTTTGATGTGATTAACTGACTTTCTCTTTGTGTTGAGTAATATGGCAAAGCTGTGTTTACAGGCTCCAGGCCAACGTTAAATTTATTATTTTAGTTTTTTTTTTTTTTTTTGGACATGGAGTCTTGCTCTGTCACCCAAGCTGGAGTGCAGTGGCGTGATCTCGGCTCACTGCTACCTCTGCCTCCCGGATTCAAGCAATTCTCCTGCCTCAGCCTCCCAAGTAGCTGGGACTACAGGTGTGATTCACCATGCCTGGTTAATTTTTGTTTTTTTTGTATTAGAGATGAGGTTTCACCATGTTAGCCAGGCTGGTCTCGAACTCCTGACCTCAGGTGATCCACCCACATCAGCCTCCCAAAGTGCTGGGATTACAGGCGTGAGCCACGACACCAGGCCCATTTTAGTATT
>CAUYLG010013258.1:0-10512 GCA_963573385.1 Cacajao melanocephalus | reverse complement strand
CCACGCCGGCCACAGCAGTCACGCTGGAGACCCGTGGGGCTCCTCCGCTGGGAATCTCCTGGTCCGTAGGCAACAAAAATTTTCTGTAAGTGTGGCGTCCTCTCGTTCTGTGCGCTTTCTCTGGGAGCTACAATCCTGAGCTGCTAGTAGTCAGCCATCTTGGATCTCTCCCTAGTTTTCAATAAAAAATTATGAGACATGTTAAAAAATAGAAAAGTATGATTCATACATAGGGTAGTCAATAATAGACTGACTCTGAGGAAGACCATAAATGGGACTTACTAGGCAAAGGCTTTAAATCAGTTATTATAGATATGATCAAAGAACTAAAAGAAATCATGTCTAAAGACTTAAAGGGAAGTATGAGAATGATGCCTCACCACACAGTATCAATAGAGAGATAGAAATTATGAAAAAGAACAGAATTAAAATTTTGTAGTTGAAAAGTGCAATAAACTGATTTTTTTAAATTGCATTTTAGGTTTTGGGGTACATGTGAAGAACATGCAAGACTGTTGCATAAAGGGCTCAACAGCATATCTGCACAGGCACAAAGAATCAGGTAACTTGAAGATAAATCAATTCAGATTATTCTGAGGTACAGTAAAAAAAAAAAATGAAGAGAGCCTCAGAAATTTGTGGAAGTTCATCAAGCACAACAAAATATTTCTAATAGAAGACTCAGAAAACAGAAGTGATCTTAGAAAGGGATGTAAGATGATCTGAATAAATAATGTGGAGAGTTTCTCAAATTTGATGAAAAGTATTAAACCACACATCCAGAAAGCTAAAAGAACTCCGGGTAGGATAAACTTAAAAAGATTAGGCACATCACAGTCAAACTGTCAAAATACAACGAAAACACAGAATATTTTTAATTCTGTCTTTTCAACAAGAAAAAAAGTGGCACATCACATACAAGTGCTCCCCGATAAAATTAACAGCTGATCTCTTATGATAAATCATGGGGGACAGAAGGTAGTGAGCTGACATATTCAAAGAAATAAAAGAAAAAGACTATCAACCAAGAATTTTATATCTAAAAAGACTTACACTTCAGTGTGAGAGCTCACTAAAGGAGGTGTCTGGGGTGTGACCTTTGGATTGGTGGGTTTGCATTTAAAAGGTATACTCCCTGGACTAATTGTTTACTATCTCTAGGAACTGGCAAATTCTTGGAGGAGCAGACCCTTTAGAGTCAGCAAGTCCCCAGGTGTCAAAGGATCAGAATACAGGAAATAAAAGATATACTCTCTATTTTGGCATTTTAAACTCCCAGATAAGGCATATTACCTAGCATGTAACTGGTGCTCAATACATGTCAAGGGTGTGGAGAAGTAGCCAGGGCAGAACTCCCAAGTAGAACACAAAGAACTCTGAATCTCAGGAGCTCAGTCCCTTATTCAACAGAGCCAAGAAGAGCACTTGGTTGGTGTTATAGGAGAGAAGGAAAACCCAGTGAAACCCACACAAATTGCCTCTGGAGATGACCTCACAATTTATCTTTTGGGGACCTCAATACTCGCAAAAAGTCAAATGGACACAGTATTGTAAAGAACATACAATATCCAAGGAGGTTCCTAGCACAAAAACTACCACAATTGTAAATTTTTTGCCTGTTGCTTTGGCCCAGTTCTCAAAGAAGCACGACAGAGCCACTGCTTTCTATCTCCCATGCTTAGGCACCATCCTCTGTGACTGACCTCAGCTCACCAGGAGCAGGGCCCAAGAACATATGTTACTTCATGGTCCTAGGGTCCCTCCTTACCTTGGAGCGTTCCCCTGAACTACACATTTTTATGTGGGTGTGGACACACATACACACACACAGTGAAAGAGAAGGATTCCCCTCATTTTTATGACTGAAATTTTATTGTATTATTGTATAATATAATGTATTTGATATCAATCTCACCTTTTCTTCATCCATTAATCTGCTGATGGATGCTGAGGTTGCTTCTCTATCTTGGCTATTGTGAATAATGCTGCAATAAACATGGAGGTGCAGATATCTCTTTGAGATACTGATGTTGTTTCCTTTAGATATATACCCAGTAGTTAGATTACTGGGTCATATGGCAGTCCTATGTTTAATTTTTTAAGGAGATTCCAAACTGTTTTCCATAATGGCTGTACCAATTTACATTTCTACTAACAGTGGACAAGAATTCCCTTTTCTTCACATCCTCACAAACACTTGTTATCTTGTTTCATGATAATCCTAATAGGGGTCACAGGATATCTCAATGTGGTTTTGTTTGCATTTCTGTGATGATGTGTGATGTTGGGCATGCTTTCATGTACCTATAGGCCACTTGTATGTCTATTTGTCATTTGTCCATTTTTTAAATGAGATTATTTGTCAGGGTTTTTTTGCTATTGCATTATGTAAGTTCCTTATATTTTTGGATATTAACATCTTATTAGATATACATGTAGTTTACACATATTTTCTCGTATTCTGTAGGATGCCTTTTCACTTTGTTGACTGTTTCTTTTGCTGTGCAGAAACCTTTTAGTTTAATGTAGTCCAACATGTTTATTTTTGTTTTTATTGCTTGTGCTTTTGTGGGGAAAAAAAAAAAAAAAACTCATGGCTAAAACCAACATCAAGGAGCTTTTTCCTTACGTTTTCTCTTAGGAGTTTTATGGTTTCAGGTACTACATTTAAACCTTTAATCCACCTTGAATCCACCTTAATTTTTCTAAGCAGTGTAAGATAGAGGCCCAATTTTATTTTTTGGTATGCGGATATCCAGTTTTCTCAACACCACTTATTGAAGAAACTATCCTTTGCCCACTGTGAATGCTTGGTTTCACTGTTAAGTATTAGTTACCTATATATGCATGGGTTTATCTCTGGGCTCTCAATTTTGTTCCATTGGTCTACATACTGGTTTTTATGTCAGTACTATACTGTTTGATTACTACAGCTTTGTAATGTAGTTTGAAATCAGGAAGTGTGATGCCTCTAACTTTGTTCTTTTTGTTCAATATTGCCTTGGCTATCTGGAGGCTTTTGTGGTTCTATATAAATGTTTAAAAGCTTTTCTCTATTTCTACAAAAACACCATTAGAACTTTCATAAGGGTTGCATTGAATCTATAAAATGCTTTTGGCAGTATACGTATTTTAACATTAATTCTTCCAATCCATGAACACAGGAAATATTTCCCTGTATTTGTTTTCAGTTTCTTTCATCCATGTCTTTTGATTTTCAATGTACAGATCTTTTACCACCATGGGCAAATTTACTTCTAAGTATTTTATTATTTTTGATGCTATTGTAAATGGGCTTGTCTTGTTTCATCAGATAGTTTATTGTTATGATATAGAAATATAACTGATTTTTGTACATCAATTTTGTATCCTGCAGGTTTGCTGAATTCGCTTATTTTTTACCTTTTATTTTAGGTGCAGGGGTATATGTACAGGTTTGTTATACAAGTAAATTGTGTTTCATGGGGGTTTGGTGTACAGATTATTTCACCACCCAGGTAATCAGCATAGTACTTGACAGGTAGGTTTTGTTTGTTTGTTTGTTTGTTTGTTTATCCCTAACCTCCATTCCACCCTCCCTATCCTCAAGTAGGCCCTGGTGTCTGTTGTTCCCATCTTTGTGTCCATATGTTCTCAATGTGTAGCTCCTATTGTTAACTCAGAACAAGAGGTATTTGGTTTTCTATTAATATGTTAGTTTGCTTAGGATAATGGCCTCTAGCTACATCAATGTTGCTACGAAGGACATAACCTCATTCATTTTTATGCCTGTATAGTATTCCAAGGTGTATATTTACCACATTTTCTTTATCTAGTCTACCATTGATGGGCATTTAGGTCAATTCCATGACTTTGCTATTGTGAATAGTACTGCAATGAACATATGCCTGCATGCGTCTTTACAGTAGAATGATTTATATTCCATACAGTATATACCCAATAATGGGATTAGTGAGTCAAATGGTATTTCTGTTTTAAGTTGTCTGAGAAATCACCACACTGCTTTCCACAATAGCTGAATTAATATACATTCCCACCAGCAGTGTATAAGTGTTCCCTTTGCTCTGCAACCTCACCAGCATTCATTATTTTTGGACTTTTTAAACAGCCATTCTGACTGGTGTGAGATGGTATCTCATTGCAGTTTTGATTTGCATTTCTCTAATGATCAATGATGAAGAGCATTTTTTCATATGCTTGTTGACCATGTGCGTGTCTTATTTTGGAAAGTTTCTGTTAATATCCTTTACCTACCTTTTATGGGATTATTTTTTGCTTGTTAATTGTTTAAGTTCCTTAGAGATGCTGGATTTTAGAACATTGTCAGATGCATAGTTTGCAAATATTTTTTTCCCATTCTGTGGGTTGTCTGTTTACTCTGTTGAAAGTTTCTGTTATCGGGCAGAAGCTCTTTAGTATGATTAGGTCCCATTTGTCAATTTTTGTTTGTGTTGCACATGCTTTTAGCATCTTTGTCATAAAATCTTTGCAGGTTCTATATCCAGAATGGTATTTCCTAGGTTGTCTTCTAGGGTTTTTATAGTTTTAGGTTTTACATTTAAGTCTTTAATCCACCTTGAGCTGATTTTTATATAGCATAAAGAAGGGGACCACCTTCAATATTCTGCATATGGCTAGCCAGTTATTGCAACACTATTTATTGAATAGGGAGTCCTTTTTCCATGGCTTGCTTTTGTTAACTTTATCAAAGATCAGATGGTTGTAAGTGTATGGCATTATTTATGGGCTCTTTATTCCATTCCATTGGTGTATGCATCTGTTTTGTACTATACTGTTTTGGTTACTGTAACTTTGGTTTAAAGTTGGGTAATATGATGTCTCCACCGTTGTTCTTTTTGCTTAGGATTGCCTTGGCTATTTAGGCGTTTTTTTTTTTTTTTCTTGGTTCCATATGAATTTTAAAAGAGCTTTTTCTAATTCTGTGAAGAATGTCATTGGTAGTTTGATAGGAATAGCATTAAATGTAAATGTAAATTCACCTAGAAACAAAATGAATTTAAAGAGTTACACAAAATACAATAGTAGAACTAGCAGCAGGAAGTACTTTGAAGACACTCCCAGTCTGCAGCTCAAGCTCCGGGAAGCCATATCTGACTATATCTCACAGGGGGCCCTGGGAAGGCAGCCAGCAGAATTGAGGAGGGGTTGCAGGGTAAAAAATCTCCCAACTGAAATTGGTAGTGGTTTTTATCGGGCACAAATTTTCTTGAGCAGAGTCTTAGGTCGAAGTGGGAGCTGCTGCAGACACAAGTGCAGGAATGCAGGAGCTGCCAACAGAGTGGGAAGACAGGGAAGGATGAGGTCCAAAAGCCATGCTTGCTTTCTCAGTGGGGTAGCTCATAACCCAGGACAAGGTCTGAATGGGGCACTGTGGGAGTGAGACTGGCCTCGCCAATTGCATAGGAGCTGTGTGAAGCCTCTTGCTACCAGCTATCCCCCACTTCCCCGGCAATCTATATGACACAGCAAAAGCAGCCATGATCCCCTCTGGAATACAATCCCATTGGCTTAAGAACCACTCCCTCACACCTCATAGTGGCCACAGGAAGCCCTATCCAACGAGAGTCTGAGCCCAGTCTTGCCTACCCCTGCCCCCACCTGATGGTATTTCCCTACCTGCCCTGGTAGCCAAACACAAAACGTAGAAACTCTTGGGAGCTTTACAGTCCTGCCCATCACCTGAGATATCAAAATAATTACCCTGGCCATCTTAGGGAAAACTTAAGATTTCCCTACTACTACTGCAGCCGGTGCTCTCTTGAAAACACTACCTCCTGGCTGGAAGATAACCAACTTAGGCCATTAGTGCAAATCATGACAGAATAAACTTGACTTCAGGAAGACGACAACACCTACTTTCCCTAACTGCAACAGCTTGGCTAACCAGAAATTTTGAATGTGTCCATGCAACAACTTCACTGCTAGCATAACCAACATCCAAGAAAGCCAGCATAGTACGTATATCTATAATCAAGGACTCTCATGGAGTCTAATCCATTTCCCTGACACCTCTATGAGAGCAGATGCTGGTATCCGTGGCTGGGAGACCTGAAGATAAATCACATCACACAGCTCTTTGCAAACATTCCCCCAGCACCAGCCCAGAGCCTGGTTGCCCCTCTGGTGACTAGACCCAGAAGAGCAATAACAATCACTGCAGTCAAGCTCTCAGGAAACCCTACCCCTAGGAGAAGGGGGAAAGCGCCACATCAAGAGATCACCCAATGAGACAAAAAATCCGAGCATCAGGCCTTGAGATTAAGACCTCACCACTGAAATAGTCTACCCAAATGAGAAGGAACCAGAAAAGTAATTCTGGTAATATGACAAAAGAGGGTTCTATGATATGCCAAAAGATCACACCAGCTCCCCAGCGATGGATCCCAAACCAAGAAGAAATCTCTGAATTGCCAGATAAAGAATTCAGAAAGTTGATTATTAAGCTATTCAAGGAGATACCAGAGAAAGAGGAAAACCAACTTAAAAATTTTTTAAAAATACAGACTATGTAAAAAAAATGTTCCAGAGAAATAAATGTCATAAAGAAAAAATGATCACAACTTCTGGATATGAAAGACACACTTAGAAAAATACAAAATGCACTGAAAAGTGTCAACAATAGACTAAAACAAGAAAAAAGAACTTTAGAGCCTGAAGACAAGGCTTCTGAATTAACCCAATCAGACCAACACAAAGAAAAAATAAAAAAAATTAACAAAGCCTACAAGAAATTTGGGATTATGCTAAAAGACCAAACCTAAGAATACTTGGTGTTCTCAAGGAAGAAAAGAAATCTAAAAGTTTGAAAAACTTTTTGAGGGAACAACTGAAGAAAAGTTTTCTGGCCTTACTAGAGATCTAGACATCCAAATACAAGAAGCTCAAAGAATACCTGGGAAGTTCATCGCAAAAAGATTATCATCCAGGCATGTAGTCATCAGGTTATTTTTAAAATATATATATATATATATTTACTGTACTTTAGGTTCTGGGGTACATGTGCAGATCATGCAGGATTGTTGCCTAGGTACACACATGGCAATGTGGTTTGCTGCCTCCATCCCCCCGTCACCTATATCTGGCATTTCTCCCCATGTTATCCATCCCCAACCCCCCTACCCTCCACTGCCCCTTCCCTAGTCCCTCCAACAGACCCCCAGTGTGTGATGCTCCCCTTGCTGTGTCCATGTGTTCTCATTGTTCAACACCCGCATATGAGTGAGAACATATGGTGTTTGATTTTCTGTTCTTGTGTCAGACAAATGAAAGAATCTTAAGAGCTATGAGATCAAAGCATCAGATAACCTATAAAGGAAAACCTATTATCAGAAAACTTCTCAGCAAAAATCTTACAAGCCAGAAGGAAATGGAGCCCCATTGTTAACCTCCTAAAATAAAATAATTATCAGCCAAGAATTTTGTATCCAGCAAAACTAAGCTCCATAAATGAAGGAGAGACAGTTTTTTTCAGACAAACAAGTACTGAGAGAATTTGCCACTACCAAACCTGCACTTCAAGAAATACTAAAAGTTCAAAATCTTGAAGCAAATCCTTAAAATACACCAGAATAGAGCCTCCTTAAAACATAAATCTCACAGGGCCTATAAAACAACAGGATGGAGGAATAAAAAGCAAGGTATTAAGGCAATGAGTAACTTGATGAATAGAACACTACCTTACATCTCAATACTAACATTGAATACAAATAGACTAAACACTCCACTTAAAAGACACAGAATGGCAGAACAGATTTTAAAAATCCATGAACCAAATATCTGCTATCTTCAAGAGACTCACCTAACACATAAGGACTAACATAAACTTAAGGTAAAGGGGTGGAAAAAGATATTCCACGCAAATGGAAACCAAAAATGAGCAGGAAGAGCTATTCTTCCATCAGACAAAACAGATTTTAAGGCAACAACAGTAAATTTAAAAAAAGACAAACAGGAACATTATATAATGATAAAAGGGTTACTACAAAAGGAAAAATACCAATCCTAAATATGTATGTACTTAACTCTTGAGTTTCCAAATTTATAAAACAATTACTACTAGACCTAAGAAATGACAGATGACATAATAGCAGGAGATTTCAATACTCCACTGACAGCACTAGTCAGGTCATCAAGACAGAAAACTAACAAAGAAACAATGGACTTAAACTATACCCTAAAACAATTAACTAACAGATATTTACAGAACATTCTACCCAACAACTGTAGAATATACATTCTATTCATTAGCACATGAAGCATTCTCCAAGATAGACCATATGATAGGTCACAAAACAAGTCTCAAGAAATTTAAGTAAATCAAAAGTATATCAAGTATCCTATCACAGTGGAATAAAACTGTAAATAAACTACAAAAGGAACCTTCAAAACTATACCAACACATGGAAATTAAATAATCTGCTCTTGGATGATCTTTGGGTCAACAGTAAAATCAAGATGGAAATTAAAAAATTCTTTGAACTGAATGATAATAGTGATGCAACTTATCAAAACCTCTGCGATACAACAGAAGGAGTGCTAAGAGTAAAACTCATAGCATTAATTACTTATTATTAAAAAGTCTTAAAGAGCACAAATAGACAATCTAAGGTCACACTTCAAGGAACTAGAAAAACAAGAACAAACCAAATGCAAACCTAGCAGAAGAAAAGAAATAACAAAGATCAGAGTAGAACTAAATGAAATTGATACAAAAAATATAAAAAATAAATGAAACAAAAAGCTGGTTCTTTGAAAAGATATATAAAACGTATAGCGCATTAGCAAGACTAATCAAGAAAAAAAGAGAGAAAATCTAAATAAGCCCAATTAGAAAAGAAATGAGAGATATTACAACTGATACCACAGAAACACAAAAGACTACTCAAGGCTACTATGAGCACCTTTATGTGTACAAACCAGAAAATCTAGAGGAGATGAACAAATTGCTGGAAATAGTCAACCCTCCCAGATTAAATCAGGAAGAAATAGAAATTCTGAACACAACAGTAATAGGTAGTGAGATTGAAACAGTAATAAGAAAAATTGCCAACAAAAAAAAAAGTCCAGGACCAGATAACTTCACAGCTGAATTCTTTCAGACACTCAAAGAAAAATTGGTACCAATCTTACTGAGACTATTCCAAAAGACAGAGAAAGAAGGAATCCTCCTTCATTTTATGAAGCCAGTATCCCCGATTCAAAAACCAGGGAAGGATGTAATAAAAAAAGAAAACTACAAACCAACATCCCTGATGAATACAGATGCAAAAGTCCTCAATAAAACACTGGCTAACCGAATACGACAGCATATCAAAATGATAATCCAAGATGATCAAGTGGGCGTCATACCAGGGATGCAGGGATGGTAGATATGCAAGTCAACAAATGTGATACATCACATAAAATTTAAAAAAAGGGAGAGATCCAAGATGGCCGATTAACAACAGCTCAGGATTGTAGCTCCCAGTAAAAGCACAGAGAGCGAATGGACTCCGTACTTTCAGATGAATTTTTGTTGCCCACAGACTGGGAGATACCCAGCGGAGTAGCCGCACGGGTTGCCAGCGCGACTTTTTTGGCCGGCGCGGCTGTTTTGCCGGCGCCCCGGCACGGCGCTTCTCGGTGCGGAGTATACAAGACGGGGTTCCCTTTGAGTCAGGCTTGGCTGGCCCCATCCCCACAAAGAGAATAGCAATTGGAAACGCCGAGGACTGAGAGTTTCACATCAAGCACACCCGAACCGGGAAGGTCCAGCTCTGTGGGAAAGGGGCATCCGCCAAAGGAAAACTAAGAAACAGAAAAAACTTCATCACTGGGCAGAGAGAGATCCAAGATGGCCGATTAGCAACAGCTCAGGATTGTAGCTCCCAGTGAAAGAGCAGAGAGCAAGTGGACACCACAACTTCAGACGAATTTCTGTTGCCCACAAACAGGGAGCTACCCAGCGGAGGAGCCACACAGGTCACCAGCACGACTCTTTTGGCCGGCGCGGCTGTTTTGCTGGTGCTCCAGCGCAGCGCAGTGCACCGCTTCTCAGTGCGGAGTATACAGAACTGGGTGCCCTTTGAGTCAGGCTCAGCTGGTCCCATCCCCACAAGAACAGCAACTGGAAGCGCTGAGGACTGAGAATTTCACGGTAAGCACAGCTGAACCCAGGAAAGCCTAGCTCTGCAGGGAAAGGGTGTCTGCCGAAGGAAAACTAAGAAACAGAAAAAACTTCATCACCAACAAGCCAGACGTCCACTCAGACCCAATCTGAAAGTCAGCAATTACAAAGACGACAGGTGGATAAATCCACAAAAATGGGAAAAAAGCCAGTGCAAAAAGTCTGAGAACACCCAAAATCAGAATGCTTCTCCTCCTACAGGGGATCGCAGCTCCTCATCAGCAAGAGAACAAGGCATGACGGAGAATGAGTGCGATGAACTGACAGAATCAGGCTTCAGAAGGTGGATAATAAGAAACTTCTGTGAGCTAAAAGAACATGTACTA
>CAUYLG010013257.1:0-35874 GCA_963573385.1 Cacajao melanocephalus | reverse complement strand
CACACCCATAGCCTTTTGGGCCAGAAGAACATCTATGTCAGACACCAATTTCCACAGCGTCTTCATATGATCCTACCAGTTGAACTGGTGGTTACCATACATTTGATGGTTGGCCAGAAATCAAAACTGGCAGATGGAGATAAGGAGATGGCAAGAGTTGGGGGTAGGCCCAGGGAAGAAGGAGTTTACACATGCAGAAGGAAAAAAAATAGAAAATATTATTTTAGAGGTAAAAGATCCATGGATAGAAATTATTACATAAAATGTGTAGAATAGGATCAAGGGTAAACATTCTTTTTATCCAAAATTGCATTTAATTTTTGTGATGAAACCTCTCAAATGCGTACGCGCACGCACACACACAATTAAAAGAGAGAAAGGAAAACACTTGGCAAAAAATATTCATTCTGAAATGTGCAGAGAAAACTATAGACATCGAAGACTGAGTCTTCCTTATGGAGAATGTAGCAGTCAGGAGACTCTGCGTCCCCTAAAGACTAAGAGGAACAATGAAGCTGAGGTCCACTCCTATTTTATTGAAAACCATTAGTGCAAGGTGTTAACAGTTCCTGTAGCATATTTATTTATTTATTTAAAAACAGAATCTTGCTCTGTCTGCCAGGCTGGAGTGCAGTGGTACAATCTCAGCTCACTGCAACCTCTGCCTCCTGGGTTCGAGCAGTTCTCCTGCCTCAACCTCCTGAGTAGCTGGGATTACAGGCATACACTCCCACACCTGGCTAATTTTTGTATTTTTAGTAGAGATGGGGTTTCACCACGTTGGCCAGCCTGGTCTTGAACTCCAGACCTCAGTGATCTGCCAGCCTCGGCCTCCCAAAGTTCTGGGATTACAGGCGTGAGCCACCATGCCCAGGTGAGTTCCTGTAGCTTTATAATGTGCTATATAGTTACTAGGAGGAGAAAAACCTACAAAAGGACTGAAGGATTGATATGCTTAGAGAGAGGAAGGGAGAGGCCAAATCTTGTACCTCTGCTCCCTGCAGCTCAAAGGTCCAGGGAAGAGAAAAGTCAATGAAGGACAGAAATGAAGAAGGGACGGAAACTAATCATGAGGTTAAGAGAAAGATGACAATAATGGGGGGGTCTTCTTCCAGACTCCAGCAGTGATCACTCACCAAAAAATCCAAGCTCACTAAAGGACCCCAGGAGGTTCTCCAGCTTCCAGCCACTTGGCACACTGCTGGAGAATTCTGGCTAGGGACTTTGATTTAGACCACTTGCCATGAGCCAGACTGACTTGCACAGTTTGGACTCTGACTTCACTCTTCTTGCTCGTGAATCTTAGAGTCCTGTTGGCACTGTGGCTAACCATAACACCATCTTTGGAGTCCATTCTGAATCCTGAACCCCTCATCAACTAGCTGAGCTGTGTGCTCTTGTGCAAATCACTTCTGTTTCTCCATCTGCAAGGTAGGAATCATAATACCTACCTCACTGAGCAGACAGCATTAAATAAGACTAGGCCTGCAAAGGATCCTGCCTGGTCCCTAAGAAAGTCACCCTTTAAATGACAGCGAGGATTACATATTATGAATTTTTTTATAAATGATAATAAAAATGAACTTGTCATCAGTTTCTGAAGATTTTGAATTAAATGAATAATTTTTGAACCTTTTATACATTGAACTATAGTTAAAGTCATTATACGAAAACCTCAGCTGTGTGATCTTGGCCAACTTACTTAACCTCTCTGTGCCTCTCATGTTACATGTAAAAGAGGGATAGTAATGGTAGAATCAATCTCATACAATAGTATTAAATTAGTTTCTCTTTGTAAAGCACTTAGATCTATGCCTGGCATACAATTAAATGTAATATAGCTGCTTGCTTAGGTAAACAAAATAACCTGTTGCAGTTTTCCAGGGTATAGAATAGCTACCCACTCCTTCTGCTCATTTTTGCTTCAGTTTTCTGCTCTTGAGTGCTGGTACCTTAGGGTGAACAGGGACAGGGAGAGAAGGGAAAATTCAAAGGAGTTCATTTTGCCTTTGACATTAGAGCAATCTGGTTTGAAATGTCAGAGACTGGCCAGGCATGGTGGTTCATGCCTGTAAACCCGGCACTTTGGGAGGCCGAGGTGGGTAGATCACCTGAAGTCAGGAGTTCGAGACTAGCCTGGCCAAGATGACAAAACCCCATCTCTACCAAAAAAAAAAAAAAACTACAAAAATTAACCGGGCACGGTGGCACATGCCTATAGTCCTCACTACTCCGGAAGCTGAGGTAGGAGAATAAAGATCCAAAAAGAAGTTGGTGGCTGGGCCCAGTGGCTCATGCCTGTAATCCCAGCACTTTGGGAGGCTGAGGTGGGAGGATCACCTGAGGTCAGGAATTTGAGACCAGCCTGGCCAACATGATGAAACACCGTCTCTACTAAAAATGCAAAAATAAGCTGGGCATGATGGTGTGCACCTGTAATCCCAGCTACTCTGGAGGCTGAAACAGGAGACTCGCTTGAACCCAGGAAGTGGTGGTTGAAGTGAGCTGAGATCACACCACTGCACTCCAGCCCGAGCGACAGAGCAAGATTCCGCCTCAAAAACATAAATACATAAAATAAAATAAATTTTAAAAAAAGTCAGAGACAGAAGCCAAAAGGCTGCTCAGGGAAAGCCTTACTTGGTAGTAAGTTTTGTGATTTCATTATAGTTTGAGGTTCAGTTTTACAGTTGCAGGCACATATTTAAAAGTGTGCATTTTCAGAGGATGCTCTACTTTTCCAGTGACTGAAATATTTGCACTTTCCATCCAGGCCCCTTCCTTCCTGGCACTGAGGTATTTCAGAAGGTAAATTGACAATCACAATGTTGCTTTACACATGTAGAACCAGAATACAGGGAATGGGTCTTAAGGATGTGCTAAGCTTTCTGTGGCATACTTAGGCTGGAAGCTACATTTCTCAGATGTCTTTCCCAGTGTGGCTCCAGATTTGAGTTGGGCAAACATGCAGTTGCATGAGCTATGAGAGGCAGAAGTAAAGTCACCATACTCTGGAGATGACCGAGGGACGGGAGAGACAAACACAGAGTGCCGAAGGAGCCCAGTTTGTGCTTGTCGTCTTCTCTTATTCCACATCCTGCATACACCCTCTCGACTGTTGACCCTGCTGAGCAATGGCAGCCCCAGGCCCGCCACCAGATGCTTCATGTGAACTCATGGAGGTGGCAGCCACAGGGCACCTGATTTCTCTGCCACCTCCCTGCCTTTACTTCAGCAGCTGGACGTCCCTGGCTTCCAGACTCCTTGCATGCTCGGATTCATTCACCCAAGCCAGTGCTGCTTAGGGACTGTCATCCAATCCTTCAACAACTTCTTTTTTTTTTTTTTGAGATGGAGTCTTGCTGTGTTGCCCAGGCTGGAGTGCAGTGGTGTGATCTTAGCTCACTGCAACCTCCGCTTCCCAGGTTCAAGTGATTCTTCTGTCTCAGCCTCCCAAGCAGAAGGACAGAAATGAAGAAGGGACGGAAACTAATCATGAGGTTAAGAGAAAGATGACAATAATGGGGGGGATCTTCTTCCAGACTCCAGCAGTGATCACTCACCAAAAAATCCAAGCTCACCCAAGGACCCCAGGAGGTTCTCCAGCTTCCAGCCACTTGGCACACTGCTGGAGAACACACCACCATGCCCGGCTAATTTTTGTATTTTTAGTAGAGACAAGTTTTTACCATGTTGGCTGGGCTGGTCTCGAACTCCTGACCTCACGATCCACCCGCCTCAGTCTCCCAAAGTGCTGGGATTACAGGCATGAGCCACTGCGCCCGGCCAACATCTTCTTTTTGGATCTTTATGTCCCTAGCTCCTCTCCCAATTGTGCAAGGCCTTGTCCTTCTAAGAAATTCCTTCTTCCATTATGCTCAGCGTGGCTCTGCTTTCCTAACTGGCCCTGACTGAAGCAAGGGAATATTTCATCCAAACCACAGTAAGGCCACAAGACCATCCCTGCCTCCCAGTGGACAGAGACCCTCTGTACAGTGTCAATGTGCCCACCAGGATTTGAGACCTTGTCTCTTGGACAGTGATTACTATTTCTATCTGTTCAGCTCTGTGCCAGGCAGCATCAGGGATAAGGCTGCCTTTAGCCTATTGGAATTCACAATCCAATTCTGCAGGTAAGATCCATTTAACAGGTATGAAAAACCTACCCTGAGCAGTAAACCAAGCTCTTGCTCCCTAGCAGGTATATGAGACAGTCCCTTGGAGTATGGGAAAAGAATAGAAATTTTACTGACACTTGTTTTACATCATCCTTTTATTTTCTATCTTGGGGTGGAGGGAGCCCACACACAGGGGGAGAGTAGCCATTGCCCCCTCAGCCCCCAGCAACGCAGCCCTTTTTCCTTTTGCTAATGGCCCCTTTCAGGAGAAATCATGTCCTCCAAAAACAGTGGCAACAGACCTGCTGCTTTGTTTCTGCTCTAAAATGGTGGCATTTGCTGTTTCACAGTGAGCAGGTGGCTTTCTTCCCCAAAGGGTGGCTCTCATTACATCCAGGTTTCAGATGGTACCTGAGTCAGCTCAGAATTAAAGCCCAGAGGCTTCACCCGCCCAGGCCAGCCACTGATGTCGGCTCCCTGCCCCATGGGAAGTGGTTTTCTGTTTATTTTCGCTGGTTTAGCCTTTTTTGTTTCCTTATGCAATTTCAGCAGCTTGGCTAAACAAGTTATTCTGAGTGTCCAGACACCCGGGTCTTCTGATTCTGAGGTTGTATTCCCATCGCTCTTCACCGGTGTTTTTGACTCTTACTTCCTAGCTGTGCACCTGCCTCCTACTGACCTCCTCTGAGAGGGAAGCAAAAAGATGCTGTGGCTAGCTGGCCAGACATCTGTCCCAATCCGATTCCAAGGCGATCTCTAAGTAGAACCCCAAACTGAAGCCATGTGAGTGTATAGTGTTTTCTATTCCTTTGGTAACTGTATACCAACTTGTTTCATTGTTTCAAACTGATTTTCATCTGTTCATTTATTCAACAAATTTTTATTTTATATTTTGAGACAGGGTCTTACTCTGTCACCCAGGCTGCAGTGCAGTGGCACATCAAGGCTCACTGCAGCCTCCACCTGCCTGGGCTCAGGTGATCCTCCCACCTCAGCCTCCAGAGTAGCTGAGACAACAGGCATGTGCCCACCATGCCTGGCTAATTTTTTTTTTAAGATGGGGTTTCACCACATTGCCCAGGCTGGTTTCGAACCCCTGAGCTCAAGCAATCCTCTTGCCTTGGCCTCCCAAAGTGTTGGGATTACAGGCATGAGCCACTGCATCAGGTTTGACAAATATTTGTTGTACTCACTGTGTGCCAGGGACTGTTTTAGGCCCTAGAGATAGTGCTGAACAAACTGCAAAAATCTCTGCCCTCGTGAATATTTAAAACTGGTATTGTTGTTATCCTCTTATGTGTTTATTTCCTGCTTCTCCAAATAGATTAGAAATTCTTTAGGAGAAGGGACAAATTTTCAATGTCTGGTTCTTGTAAATACATATTTGCTGCTTGGTCAACTGAAGTTCTTAATCAGGCTGACCTTAATCCCTTAAGCTAAAACAAAAAAAGGTTATCATCACCATAACAACATTTGCACCTTCAGGAAACACCAAATGCTCCCCAGAGTTAACTCCGATTCTCATAACCCTCTTTGAGTGAGGACAGTTGTAATCCCATTTCGTGGCCAAGAAAACCAAGGCCCTAGTTGCTAGCTGAGCAACACAGCAGCCAGATTTGAACCCAGCTTTCTTTCTCCACAGAGCTCATGCTCCGTACTGCACTGGCCATTGTCCCTAAGAGCTTTGATGGCAGGAACATGGCTTTATCTTCACTGTGCACCCAGTTCCTAGAAAAGGGGCTGGGACCCAGTTGCGCTCATTAAATATGCTGAGATGTGTAAGCCGGCGCTGTGTCAGGCCCAGCTGGCTCCCATTCTGCTAAATTGTAGGCACAGGACCTAGCAATCTGCAGGCACAGATGAGCCTCACTCTGTGAACCAAGCCCAAGGGTTCCTTGGAGCCCCATTTCCCACTGGGCCTTGTCTGATGTACCTGGGAGTGAGCTGGAGGCTCCTGAAGATGTATGAACCTCACCTCTTCTTTGGACTTTCCTGCAACACCCCTTCCCCCATGGGCCCTCCTCCTTAGGTTCCCAAAAGCCATTTCTGAACCTCAGCTTGGGTAGTGGGGTCCCTCGTCCACCATGAACTCTCTCCTCCAAGGACCTGGACCCTTGCTCTTCTCCCAGCAGAAGACTAGGGGCCTGCCTCAGCCTACACACACCTCCCCAGCCCCAGCACCCACCACTGGATCACTCCCACACTGCACCCTACCTGCAGCCTCTGCATCTCTTCACATAAAATCAGATCCTTGAACATTGGTGCCGAAAGAAAGAGTCTCAGTTTGCCTTGTCCCTCCGCTACTGAGCATCTGACCATCCTGCTGACAGGCCAATTTCAACCCCGAGTCAGTTCCTGCAACCCTGGCTGTCATTGCTTGCATGTTCACCTCCCTGGGAATGTCTGCTCTTGAGGCTTCGGTGGACCAGGCAACTGACAGTCATGACATCCCTGCTGACTATAGTGCTCAGGTGACAAGTACGCTCATGACCTTTCTTTTCAGCACATTTGTCCTGTTCCCTGGTGGCTACTCCCAATTACCATATAATTTGTCACTCTAGGTCACTTGATTCACCTCAGCAAGCTTGCTTTGCTACTCTGCGAGGAACACTGAATTGGGTCCCAGGTAACATTGGTCCATGCTCCTTGGTGGCATGCAGGACTCAGGTAAGTCATCCAGGATGGAAGCCAAAGTTGGCTTATGTACTTGACCACTTTAGGCTAAGAAACACTCCTATAATACAGCTTTTCTGCAGAAGCCCATTAAAAGAACCTCTTACTGATCGGATCCCCCAAATGTCCCCAGAATCAAGTGGTTCAGAGTAATTCTAGAGTGCTGACTCAAATTCCAACCCCCCCTTTTTCCCATTACTCACTTTACCCAGATCAGCTTTGTTGGTCCTCCAAAGTGTGTTTCCCAAATTGTGTCCTGAAACCGCTACCCTTCAACAAAGAAAAGAAAATTCTGGCTTAGACAAAGCTATACAGTTATCCTTTGGTTCCTGTGGGGGATTGGCTTCAGGATCTTTTTTGAATACCAAAATCCATGGATGCTCAAGTCCCTGATATAAAATGATGTTGTATTTGCATATAACCTACGCACATCCACCCATTTACTTTGAATCATCCGTAGATTACTTGTGATGGCTAATGCAAAGTAAACATGATGGAAATTATTGTTGCACTTATTGTTTAGGGAATAATGACAAGAAAAAAGTCTGTGCATGTTCAGTACCGACACAATTCTTTTCTCAAATATTTTTGAGCCACAGTTGATTAAATTCATGGATGCGAAATCCATGGATAGGGAAAGCCAACTGAATGTTTTGTTTTTTTAAACTTCAGGACTTTTTAGAGCCTTTACTATGATTATGGTTTTTCTCAAGACAGGATATGCAGCGTTTCTCAAACTTGTTTAGCATGGAGATCCTTCATCTCAGAGGATATCCAAAGAGCCAAGTCCATAAAAAACATTTTTGAAAAATGCTAAATTCAGCCGAGTGCAGTGGCTCAAACCTGTAATCCCAGCACTTTGGGAGGCTGAGGCAGGCAGATCACTTGAGGCCAAGAGTTCAAGACAAGCCTAGCCAACATGGTGAGACCCCCGTCTCTACTAAAAATACAAAAATTAGCCAGGCATGGTGGTGCACACCTGTAATCCCAGCTACTCAGAAGGCTGAGGCACAAGAATCCGCTTGAACCCAGGAGATGGAGGTTGCAGAAATCACACCACTGCACTCCAGCCTGGGCGACAGAGTGAGACCCTATCTCAAAAAAAGAAAAAAAGAAAGAAAAATGCTAAATCCATAACTTACATTAAAGAGAAGGCTGTCTTAAAACATTTCAGTGGGTAATTTTTAAAAATTTATATATCTTACACTCAGAAGTTTTTTAACTTGGCCTTTTGAAATTAAAGAACTAGATTCCTCCTCCCTACATTCTAGTCATTCTTTTGAGCCCTGAAGATTTCTCTTATAAAGTGACTTATAAGCATGCAAATTATCCAGCAGTATCGAGGGTAAGGTAGATGTGCTGGGAGAACATTCGGGGACAGAACTCGTTGGCAAGGAAGATGCTCAAGCACTCATAGTTCTGCTGGCAGTGAGGGGAGGAAGACTCTTCTTCATCCATCCTAGGCTCCTGGCTGAGGCCCCTAAAACAAAAGACAGGCCAGGCACTGTTTCTTACACCTGTAATCCCAGCACTTTGGGAGGTCAAGGCAGGAGGATTACTTGAAGCCAGGAGTTTGAGACTATCCTGGGCAACACCGCAAGATCCTGTCTCTACAAAAAAAATTTTTTTTTTAATTAGCTGGGTATGGTGGTGTGAACCTGTGAACCCAACTACTCAGGAGGCTGAGGTGGGAGGATTGCCTGGGCCCAAGAGTTGGAGGCTGCAGTGAGCTATGATTGTATTACTGCACTCCAACCTGGGCAACAGAGCAAGACCCTAACTCAAAACAAACAAAAACCCAAAAGACTGAGTAACAAGAGAATAACATACAAATCCATTTAATATACATTTTATTGACATGGACGCCTTCGCAAGGAGATGAAGACCTGAAGAAACAGGTTAACCTGCATATTTTGTGTGCCAGGTTTGATGAAGTGGATAGTTGTGGAGAAGTGTGATTGCACAAGGGGGATATGATCTAATGATGATAAACTGGGGGAACTTTGCAAGGCCTGTTTCTTCAGAGTCTTCCTATTGTCTTCAAAGAAAAGGATATTCCAATGCCCATCAGTGATAGACCAGATAAAAAGAAAATGTGACACATATACACCATGGAATACTATGCAGCCATAAAAAGGATGAGTTCATGTCCTTTGCAGGGATATGGATGAAGCTGGAAAACAACATTCTTAGCAAACTAGCCCAAGAACAGAAAACCAAACACTGCATGTTCTCACTCATAATTTGGAGTTGAACAATGAGAACACATGGACACAGGGAGGGGAATATCACACATCGGGGCCTGTTGGGGGGTGGGGGGGCTAGGGGAGTGATAGCATTAGAAGAAATACCTAATGTAGATGACGGACTGATGGATGCAGCAAACCACCATGGCACGTGTATACCTATGTAATAAACCTGTACATTCTGCACATGTACCCCAGAACTTAAAGTATAACAAAACAAGGATATTCCTTTCCTCCAGGTATAAGGGTACACCTCTCTTTTTTTGAGATGGAGTCTCACTCCGTCTCCCAGGCTGGAGTGCAGTGGCCCGAACTTGGCTCACAGCAATCTCCACCTCCCAGGTTCAAGAGATTCTCCCACCTCAGCCTCCTGAGTAGCTGGGACTACAGGCATGTGCCACCAAGCCTGGTTTAACTTTTTTGTGTTTTTAGTAGAAATGGGGTTTCACCATGTTGGCCAGGCTGATCTCTAACTCCCAACTTCAGGTGGTCCACCCACCAGTCATTTGACCTGCTTCAGGGGAGAAGGGCAGGGAAAAGGTGAGAGTGATCTTCCTGCTTCTGCTATTTTCTCAAATATTTTGGGACTCATGCCCTGAACCCAGTCTGCAGCCAGCCTATTATTTGGCTGTGTATACAGGAACCCAGGTAAGGAAGGAAGTGCCAAAAGAGAGAAGGGAAGTGGCGGCAGAATCAGACTCAAACTCTCGCGTACCCCGTTGTTCATTGCTCAAGTCCTGGTGGTATACACGTGTCTGTGAATAAACTGCCTCTGCTATGTGAATGCTTCTAACTGTTGTTCAGTTAACCCACTAAAAAGAGAAAAACAGAATCAGACATCATGTGCCTCACAATGGAAAAACCACAGCATCTAGTATACTTACTAAAAAATTGAACCTGGATTTTATTAGGTCTCCATATCTAATGATTAATTTGTATGAAATTAAGGGGAGAGAGAATTATGTTAAGAGAAACTACGGGGAGGCAATCAGCAACATTCAGAATTAAGAAAGTGAATGACAATTGATTGGTTTCTCCACCAAATATACTGCATTAAAAAAAACACACACACACACACAGAGGGAAATCTGTAGAATTAGAATAAGAGACTAGAACCATATCAACCAAAAGCAATATGTGAATCTTCAAATAAGCCAACTCTAAAAATATTTTTGAAGCAATCAGGTCAGGGAAATTTGAGCCCTGATTAGCTGGTATAATAAAGAATTATTGGCTGGACGCAGTGGCTCACGCCTGTAATCCCAGCACTTTGAGAGGCCAAGGCAGGAAGATCACCTGAGGTCAGGAGTTCAAGACCAGCCTGGCCAACATAGTGAAAACTTGTCTCTACTAAAAATACAAAAATTAACTGGGTGTGATGGCACATGCCTGTAGTCCCAGCTACTCAGGAAGCTGAGGCAGGAGAATTGTTTGAACTTGGGAGGTGGAAGCTGCAGTGAGCCAAGATCACGGCACTGCACTTCAGCCTGGGTAACAGAGCAAGACTCCATCTCAAAAAAAAAAAAAGAGAATTATTAGGCTGGGTGTTGTGGCTCACACCCGTCACACCTGTAATCACACCATTTTGGGAGGCTGGGGCAGGAGGATCACTTGAAGCCAGGAGTTCAAGACCAGCCTGGGCAACATAGCAAGGTCCTGACTCTTCAAAAAATTTAAAAATTAGCCAGGTAAGGTGGCATGCACCTATAGCCTCAGCTACTTGGGAGGCTGAGACAGGAGGATTGCTTTCACACAGGATGTCAAAGTTACAGTGAGCTGTGATCACTCTACTGCACCCAAGCTGGGTGACACAGCAAGACCCTGTCTCTAAAACAAACAAAAAGAATTATTATTTTAGATGTAATGAAGATATCATGGTTACATTGTTTAAAGCCTTATATTTTAGAGATATATACTAAAATATAAATGAAACCGTATACAGTAATATGTAGGATTTACTCTAAAATAACTCAGGGTAGGGGGAAATAGGTGAAGGTATTGGTGGAACAAAATTAGATGCCTACTTGTTAATAATTGTCAAAGCTGTTTATGGACACACTGTGATTCATTATATGGTACTATTCTCTCTGTCTGAAATTCTCCATTATACCAAATTTATTTATTTATTTATTTGAGATGGAGTCTCGCTCTGTCACTCAGGCTGGAGTGCAGTGGCGCGATCTTGGCTCACTGCAACCTCTGCCTCCTGGGTTCATGTGATTCTTCTGCCTCAGCCTCCCAAGTAGCTGAGATTACAGGCATGCGCCACCATGCCCAGCTAATTTTTGTATTTTTAGCAGAGACAGGTTTCACCATGTTGGCTAGGCTGGTCTCAAATGCCTGACCTCAGGTGATCCACCCAATTCCGTTTCCCAAAATTCTAGGATTACAGGTGTGAGCCACTGCACCTGGCCATTATCCCAAATTTAAAAATTATGTGTTGGGATTGGGGCAAATGAGTTGATCATCACTTTGTGGGCTCCTGAAATTAGAAAAAAAAATCAGTCTGCAGAAAATTTCCATTTCAAGGTTGTATTTGGTGATGCTTCAGAAATGGGGACAGAATTCAGAACGGGAGCAGTGTGTCTTCAGGCACTGGTGGTCACCATCAGTGGCTTGGCCTTAAGGAGGTGGCCAGCTCACAGTTCAGTGAACCTCGCAGAGACTGCCTCTGGGGTCCCAGATATTAACCCAACTCTTTTCTGATTCCACAACCTGCTTGGAGACACTCACAGCTGCTCCCTCCTAGACTGATCCCAGTCCTGATGTTACCTACTATGTGTGCTGGGGGGAGGGGGAAGGAAAGGAGACTTAAGAGAGATAAATGTAAAGGGCAGGAGCCCTCAAGACGGGGAGGCCATGAGAAGGTTGTAACTGCTAATTCCTGACATGGAAGCATGAAAACCCTTGGAAGCTTAGAGGAGGTTTTGGTAGATCCTGTGATATGTATCAATAAGCTAAAACAACGCTGCTGATGCTAACTCCTGCAGAAGTGAGGATGGATTGTGTCATCGCCACAGCAGGGGGATAACTTCCATGGCCAGAGAAGAGAAGAAAATGAAGTGGCCCTTATAAGGACTTCTAGCTTCAGCTCAGCTACGTAGTTACCCAGCCTTTGAGGACAGCATATAGAAGGTATCCCTGTTTGAAGGAGGTGGGATTAAGATTTCAATCTCTTAGTCAGAATTTTGCCCAGCTCCAGAGCTATTGCAGATAAATGGACCCAACCCCGCATTCAGATCCTCAGATGAAGCCTTCTGGAGAATTCAAGGCCAGAGCCCTCCAAGTCTGAATCAGTGCCAGAACAGGAATTACAATGATGGATATTATGGAAGAAGGCATTCCCAGTGATAACTGTGGGAAATCCATGGCCTGCCTCACTGTAGGAGTAACATAGCCAAGACTATATTCCAGCTCATCACTGAAGGCAATATTATGGTTCATAAAGAAAAGGAAGGAACTTAGCTGTGTAAGTTTGTGCAGCTTAGATGAGCCTGAAGCCTTTTTTCTGATACAGTGGACCTTTGGCATTTGAAGAATGAGCATTCCAGAGTCACCTCTTCTTGAGGAAGCCCACTTGGTCATCTTAGGTAGGCATAAATTTGAATCCCAGGTTGCCAGACAAAGATGCAAATCACTTAGCCGAAAACAGGTCCAGCTGGCTAACCGCCTGCCACCTGCATCCCAATGCAGCCTTACACTCTGTGCCTTGCTGCTCAGGTGCCCTTTATGGGGAAAATGTTATATTATGATGATATTCTTAAGATTAGAAAATCCAGAGGTTTGGGGTTAAACCATTTGCAAACATCACAAGTCTACTGTACGAAACTCACTCTCACTCTTTTTTTATTTTTTAAGTTTTTGTTGGGAAACAGTATCACTCAAGCATCTTTCAGAAGAAAAAAAAGAACTATTCTTTGGTTAATTATTTTATTTTATTATTTTTATTTTTTTGAAATGGAGTCTTGCTCTGTCACCCAGGTTGGAGTACAATGGTGTGATCTCAGCTCACTGCAACCTCCACCCACCGGGTTCAAGCAATTCTCCTGCCTCAGCCTCCCGAGTGGCTGGGATTACAGGTGTGAACCACCACACCCAGCTAATTTTTGTATTTTTAGTAAGACAGGGTTTCACAATATTGGTCAGGCTTGTCTCAAGCTCTTGACCTCAGGTGATCCACCCGCCTCCGCCTCCGCCTCCGCCTCCCCCTCCCCCTCCCAAAGTGCTGGGATTATAGGCGTAAGCCACCACATGCAGACTCTTTGGTTAATTTAAGCAAAAAAAGGGATTTATGAGAAAGATATTGGGAGTAGCTCACTAAATCAAATGAAGCTTAAACCATCAATTCTCTATCAGGACATAAATGTAGGTGACCTGGGACCTTGGGAGTTATTGCTCTTGGCACTGGAGCACACTATCATGAGACAATTCTGCTCCAAACGACTTGTCTATTTCAGTCAAGTTTTCAAATACCCAGGAGAGAGAATGTAGCTGGCCAGCTTGACGGGTGTCTCTAGCTGTGGCCAGAGACCAGAACAGGGAGCACCGACATGGTCACTGGGAGATCAGTTGTGAGCCAGAAGCCACTGCAGGTTGTGTCTACTAGAGAAAGAAGGACCTACCAGAGAAAGAGGGATCCTGCCCCAATGATGGAAGCCAGCTGAAGCTGTAGATTAAGAAGGAAAAAAAAGTAATCAAGCACCTTGCAGAAGCTGTGATGCTGGTTTGTAGCACAGTCCTCCCCACCGCCACTGCTCTCTCCTCATCTGGTAGAATTGGCCCTTCCTCTCCCATGCTCCTCACCCAGCCCCATGCAGAGGCAGGAGTCTTTAAGAGCTCCTATTTTCTTGGCACCCATTGCAATGAAACTGCCTCTGATGAGACAGAGGAGAGCTTATGGTACATATGGGCAGGCAGCCCACACTCCAACAATGTCTGGCCCTGAAGAAAGCAACCCCATCCCGAGCTACATGAAAGCTTTTCTCCCATGTGGGTCTTGATTACCCATCTCTCTCCTGAGAAATATGACAGAAGCCATTACTGTAGCTGTTGCTAGGTACCCCAAGTTCTGGTTCTGATGGGACCCTGGAATTGTCATGATGTGCTTCCAGAACAATAACCCATTCATCAGGGTGAATGAAAATATAGCATGATGGCTAGATCTTCATCTCTCTGATGAAAAACAAGAAAGTTTAATGAGTCAGAGCAAGGGAGAAATAAACAAGTTAAAGAATTTTCATGCAACTTTAAGACTAAGGAATTCAACTGTAAAAATGTCAAAAATTTAAGGGTTTAAAACTAGTGCTACTACTTCAACACTACTGTTCCTGCCTATTTTAACATGCCTATCCTATGGCTGGAATTATTATTATTATTATTGTCTTCTTTAACATCCAAGACTTATTTAAAAAGTGTATTAATGTACCAGGCAGTATATTAAGCCCCTTCGACATATCATCTACCTCATCCTCTCAACAGCTCAGTGAGGGGGGTATATTATTATTCCCATTTGCAGATGAGGAAAGCGAGGTCCAGGGAGGTTAAGAAACTTGCCCTAACAAAAAAAAGAAAGAAAGAAACTTGTCCTGGCCAGGCATGGTGGTTCATGCCTGTAATCCCAACTCTTTGGGAGGCTAAGGCGGGTGGATCACGAGGTCAGGAGATTAAGACCATCCTGGCCAACATGGTAAAACCCTGTCTCTACTAAAAATACAAAAATTAGCTGGGTGTGGTGCTGCACACCTGTGATCTCAGCTACTATGGAGGCTGAGGCAAGAGAATCACTTAAACCTGGGAGGCGATGGTTGCAGTGATCCGAGATTGCACCCTGTACCCCAACCTGGTGACAGAGACTCCGTCTCAAAAAAAAAAGAAAAGAAAAAGAAACTTGCCCTACGTTCCTTTTGCTGGTAAGTTGTGGAACCTGGATTTGCCTGACTACAGTACACAATCGCTTAACTCCTGTAAAATCTTACGTAAAGAAAATCTTACGTAACTACTATACAGTCTTACGTAAAGAAAAACTGGCCTGTTTGAAATGGAGTTGGCACATTGAACATAATTGAACATAATGATTAACGATTCAGTGTTGCTACATGCAGAGGAAACTCCATGTCTCCCTCAGGCTAGAGACAATGTGGTAAGGCATTGGGGTCTACACTGACAATCAAATCTCCAGGATAAATAATGGCTAACCTCATCCTTACTCTGTCTTAGCATGACAGCCAGGCTCCAACACTAACCCCTAGCAAACAGACTCTTCAATTCAACTTACCGACGCACTGCAAAGACATCAGACACCATTGCAACAATCCTGGGAGGATGCTCTGAGCTCTGCCCTGCCCATTAGGGGCTGTAAGTTTGTGCAAATAACCAGAAAATTAAACCCACCCAGGGAGGGCCATTGATTTCCAATTGGCACAGTTCGCCAGATGCTGTTTGGTCTAAGAACTGCCTTGACCTCTAGTAGTGACGCCGCCTGCCCTTGGCTTTGCAGGGTGTGTTCCCAGCAGGGAAGGCCTCTCCACTAATGCTTGCTGCTGGAACTTGGGCTGAAGACGTGGTGGGTTCCCCATATGTTGCAGGGGAGAGGCCAGCCACGCCCGGCATTGGATTCACCCTCTTATCCAACCCTGGGGCTGAAGCCACCCCCAGGAGATTACAGACGCTCCCACCCCCCAACTAATTAAATAGGTGGCCTCCTGCTGTTAAAAGGGAATGAGGGCGGAAAAACAGAGGATGCCTGATTTAACTAGGACCTGGGTAAGTAGCTCACCAGCCGGACCCAGAAATCACCGATGCGTGCCTAAGCAGTCTCTAATGGGTCAGGGTGGTTCTATGCCTGAGATCTGGAGTTCTGCTTATTCTCAGCTGCCTTTGTGCTTTCAAACATGTAGTCCGAAAGACTCATCATGGAAGCTTTACCAGTTATTAAAAAGAATATTATTCTATTAATGAGTATATCTTATACAGTTATTATTATTACACACCAATCCTTGTGTTCAAACATTGGAATAAAAGTGACTATTCAAAGACACGATGTGTTTCTTGTAGTACAACCTGAAGACGATTCCACCCTCTTCCACACACCCACGCACTCACACACAGAGAGAGAGTAGGCTTCTGAATGCAAAGCTAAGTATTTACCTAAGTTACCAGTGCTAAATCTAAATATCCATGCAATTATAAGTTTAGATGGAAATGACAATTATGTTTCCAATTAAGGAAAGAAACCCCTTAGACTTTTTCAGTTCAGCCTAACAAGAAGTTACTAATTGTTTCAGTGTTGGTTTTGCTACAAAGCATTTAGAGGGAAAGAACACCTGAGGTGTAAAGAGGAAGGCAGTTGTAATAACGGGAAATTGGACTAAATTAAAATGATCCTAAGTCACAGCACAACTAGGCCTCTTTGCCGCCAACTTTTGACATTCTAATTAGGGTAAATGATTATGCAAATCCAGTCAGTCGCTCTTTTCCCTCCCAGCTGAAGTGCTGGTGATTGTTCAAGTGAGGACTGTTGGTGGCGTAATTAAAGCTCTCCTAAAAATTAATTGAGAATTGGAGGACAGCCTCCAAAGATGCCCTAATTTGTGGGCCGCCCAGCACAGCTGTCCTTTTGTCCTGCCTGCCACCAGGACGCCTCGAGTTTCCCCGTCAAGTGTAATAGAATGTGACACTCGAGGTGTTCTCAAGCCTCAGTCCTCATGAGTGGAGTGGAGAACAGGACGGCAGGAGTCCAGCACACCTGGGTCACCTCCTTCTGGGCATGTTAGCTGAGGAAACAGGGTTGGGGTGAAAGAGAGGGAAAGAGAGCCTGAGGTGCAAAGAGGAAGGCAGTTGTAATCATGGGAAATTGGACCCAAACATGAAGCACAGAACACCTGAGTTTGGGGGCACCTATGAAATAAAATTGATCATGAGGTGATAAGTGTTGAAAGTACATGACAGATACTTGGTTGTCGAGCGGGTAGGGTAAGTATAGTAATTTGCTTTGTTTTTGTATATATTTAAAATATTTCATAATTTTTAAAAATGCATGCAGGCCTAGCGTGGTGGCTCACTCCTGTAATCCCAGCACTTTGGGAGACTGAGGCGGGTGGATCATGAGGTCAGGAGTTCGAGACCAGCCTGACCAACGTGGTGAAATCCCGTTTCTACTAAAAATATAAAAATTAGCCAGGCATGGTGGCGCATGCCTGTAATCCCAACTACTCAGGAGGCTGAGGCGGGAGAATCACTTGACCCTGGGAGGTGAAGGTTGCAGTGAGCTGAGATCACGCCACTGCACTCCAGCCTGGGTGACAGAGCCAGATTTCGTCTCAAAAAAAAAAAAAAAATTAATACATGCAGTGCCCCAAATAGCATCTGTTATGGAGAGAAATTTCTTAATAGCAAAAGTCAGCTTTTCGTTATTTTTTAACAGGGAAAACTTATCTTTAAAAGTGAGTATACTGTTCTATTCTTTTTTTGTTTTTGAGACGGAGTCTTACTCTGTCGCCAGGCTGGAGTGCAATGGCATCACTGCAACCTCCGGCTCCCTGGCTCAAGCAATTCTCCTGCCTCAGCCTCAGCCTCCTGAGTAGCTGAGATTATAGGCACATGCCACCATGCCCAGCTAATTTTTGTATTTTTAGTAGAGCTGGGGTTTCACCATGTTGCTCAGGATGGTCTCGATCTCTTGACCTTGTGATCCGCCCTCCTCGGTCTCCCAAAGTGCTGGAATTACAGGCGTGACCACCACGCCCAGCCCTATTACTTCTCCTTAATCACCTCTCATCACATCAACAACACATCCCCAAGATCTGGCCCTTACTCTTCTCAGTTTAGCCCTAACGCTTAGAAGAACAAAGACTGAGTGGCTAGGAAAGAACTGAACCAACTGAGAGGCAGAAGAGCTCTATGTGGGGGAGAAAAGTAAGAAAGGTCTCCAGATAATCCAATCAGAGGATAATTGAGAGTTGACTGTGAATTACTTCTATGTCATAAAAACCCAGTACAATCCTATCTGACTTTAAAAGAAAAATAATTTACATAAAGCTCTTAAAGTTAAAAAATAAAAAGTTCCAGAAGACCAAGGGCAAACTCTCTACAGAGTAACAAGCTCCCCAGGGCAGCAGTGAGTAAGGATGCCGAGGGAGAAACAGTTGGTAGTTTCAGTTCCATAAGTGGAAGTTTTTAAATCTGGGGAGCCCCTTGGCTTTGGAATCATACCACCGGATAGCTGCCAGCCTTCAAGATCACTCGTCTTCCCTGGTGCAGCACGATGCTTTTTTCTTTATCTTTTCAGAGTATCCATGACTGGGGTAATTAATGAGCTCATAAAAAGCTGCTCCAGCCAGGCTGTGCCCACTGTTTCCTAGCTTTGTTAGGAAAACTTGAGAGAATCAGTGTGGCCTAATTAATTGGTCTTCAGGTAGTAACTAAATCAAAGATGTCTTGGGTACCCTGGGAAGACAGAGTCTCCTCTTTCCTGAGAATCAATCAGCTCAAGATTGATGAAGGGCTGCTAAGGTCAGACTTAGAAACACAAAACCATCTGCCAACTCTATAGGGCTGGCACCTGCAGTACAGCAATTTTAGAAGAACAGGTGTTCACTTTTAACTTACCTCTTCTTTTCTTTTATGCTGAAATCATGATTTTTAGCTAGACAGAACCTCCAGTTGGTTGATCAAATTCACAAGCTGCCTATTGTAACTGAAAATAACCTGGCCCAAAGGTATTATGATAATTTCAGCTGACTATTACCCAAAGTCATGGGCCATGCATCCCTGACTGTGGCCACTCTGGCCTCCCTAGAAGCATTTGGCAGCATTAGGAAATAGTGACTAGAAGTCACTGCCCCAAAAAAGGTTAAGCCAAGGAACACCGTTTCACCCTCAGAATGATGCAGGACTGTGGAACGGATCCAATTTGGTCCATCATTTTGCAGAGCATGCTCAAGAGCCACAAAGTCCTTGAAAAGCTGACACTTAAATGTTTCTGGTTCCTTGAAAGAATCTTCTGGCTCAATAGTCTGAGAACACTTTCAAAAGTTTTTGATGTTGAACTGTAAGTACATCCATATGTTTCGTGATGATGGTTCAATGACAGAGGTGCCTTTGCTCAATACAAAAAAGGTTCAAGATTTACATGAAGTCGTTTTCTTCTTCTTATTATTATTATTATTTGAGACAGAGTCTTGCTCTGTTGCCCAGGCTGGAGTGCAATGGTGCTGTCTCGGCTCACTGCAATCTCTGCCTCCTGGCTTCAAGCAATTCTCCTCCCTCAGCCTCCCAAGTAGCTGGAATTACAGGCACCTGCCACCAAGCCCAGATAATTTTTGTATTTTTAGTAGAGATGGTGTTTTGCCATGTTGGCCAGGCTGGTCTCAAGCTCCTGACCTCAGGTGATCAACCCACCTCAGCCTCCCAAAGTGCTGAGATTACTGGGATGAGCCACCGTGCCTGGCCAAGTTTTCTTTTTAGTGAAGGTATCCTCGTTCTTGCTAACCAGTTATGTTCCCATCTTCCCAAGAATATGAGCAATTTCCCAAAACTCTCATGTGGCAGATTATATTTTCCAAAGGTAACTGCAGTTAAATATATCTCATCCTTTATGCTTTTCTTACAATGTGATATTGACGTTTCTCTATCAAGAGGTTGGATTTGTGGTTCCTGTCCCTTGAGCATGGACAGACTTTGTAAATGCCTCCAACAGTAGAATGTAGCAGAAGTCAAACGGTGTGAGTCTAAGTCACAAATGGTGACACAGCTTCCACTTGGCGCCCCTCAGGCACATGCCTTATGAGCTAAGCCAGTGGTAAGAAAAAGAAAATAAAGAGTAAAAGGTAGAAAGGAAGCAGTAAAAACATCTTTGTTATTCACAAATGGCATGACTGTTTACATAGAAAAAAAAAAGAATCTATAAGCAGCCGGGTGCAGTGGCTCACACCTGTGATCCCAGCACTTTGAGAGGCTGAGGCAGGCAGATTGCTTGAGGTCAGGAGTTTGAGACCAGTCTGGTCAACACGGTGAAACCCTGTCTCCACTAAAATACAAAAATTAGCCGAGCATGGTGGTGTGTGCCTGTAATCCCAGCTACTTGGAAGGCTGAAGCAGGAGAATTGCTTGAATCTATGAGGCAGAGGTTGCAGTGAACCAAGATCACCCCACTGCACTCTAGCGTGGGCGGCAAAGTGAGAGCCTGTCTCAAAAAAAAAAAAAAAGAATCTATAAGCAATTAAAATTTATAAATTCTAGTAAGGTCACTGAATAGAAGATAAATATATAAAATCAGTTGCATATATATCTATAATAAATTACTAAAGGATAAAATTTTTTTATCTTCTTTTTTTTGAGCCTGGTCTCATGTTGTCACTCAGGCTGGAGTACAGTGGCAAAATCATAGGTCACTGCACTGAAAATTACACAATATTGCTAAGAGAAATAGAAAGATTTAAATATGTGGAAGGAAAATTCATTGATTAGAAGACTAAATATTGTTAAGACATCAGCTCTCTATAGATTGCGCTATAGAGTTAATGTAATCTGTCTCAAAAAAATTAATTTGAGGTAGATCATAGATCTACATGTGAAAAGTAAAATAATTTCTAAAAGAAAACAAAGAGAAATCTTCATATTCTTGGGGAAGGTGAACATTTCTTAGACTGAACACAAAAAACAGTAATCATAAAATATAGAATTGATAAATTAGGCTTTATTAAAATTAATGTATGTTATTAAAAGATTTCATTAAGAAAGTGAGTGAGCATGCCACAAACTAGGAGAAAATGTTCACGGGATATATCTGATGAAGGATTCATGTACAAAATATATAAAGAATCCCTACACATCAATAAAAAAGACAACTCAAGTATGAAGTAGATAAAAATTTGAACCGGCATTTTTACAAAAGAAGATCCCAAATGTCCAACAAACCTATGATGAAGTTGTACAACACCAGAACTCACTGGGGCATGCAATTTAAAACCCACAATCAGACAGCAGTACACTCCCAAAATGACTAAAATTAAACAGTGACACTACCAAGTGCTGGTGAGAATGTAGAACAAGTAGAACTCTCAGATGTTACTGGTGAAAAGTGTAACATTCATTCAACTGCATTAGAAAACCATTTGGCAGTATCAAATTTAAATGTATAATAAACCTATTATTCAATTATACTCCTAGGTATGCTATTCAAAGTAAATGCATGTATATGTCTACCAAAAGACATGTACAAGAATGTATTTATAACCAAAAACTAGAAACAACCCAAATGATCACCAACAAAAGGTAAAAATAAAGTGTAATATAGTTACACAATGAAATGATATACAGCAATAAAAGAATATAAATTCACCATCATGTATAAATCTCAGAAACCTCATGTTGAATGAAAGAAACCAAAACCAAACAGTATATACTTTATGAATATATTTATAAAAGCCAAAGAATAGACCAGGCACAGTGGCTCACATCTGTAACCTCAGCGCTTTGGGAGGCCAAGGCAGGCAGATTGCTTGAGCTCAGGAGTTCAAGATCAGCCTAAGCAACATGGTGAAACCTCGTCTTTACAAAGAATACTAAAATTAGCCAGGTGTGATGGCATGCCCTTACTGTAGTCCCAGCTACTCAAGAGGCTGAGGTGGGAGAATTGCTTGAGCCTGGAAGGTTGAGGCTGCAGTGAGCCATGATCCAGCCACTCTGTACTCTAGCCTGGAAGACAGAGCAAGACTCTGTCTCAAAAAAAAAAAAAAAAAAGCCCATGAATAAGCAATTAATTTATAGTAATAGAAGTTTCAGAATAGCGATAATTTTAGGGAGTGAGATATGGACAGTTGTTTTGTTTTGTTTTGTTTTGCCAAGAAAGAGCATGAGGGAACCTTCTAGGGTGATGGGAACATTCTATATCTTGACTTGGAAAGCTGATACACATTGTATACTTATGCTAAAATACACATAATATTGGCTAGGCAAGGTGCCTCACGCCTGTAATCCCAGCAGTTTGGGAAGTCAAGGTGGGTGGATCACCTGAGGTCAGGAGTTCAAGATGAAACATGGTGAAACCCCATCTCTACTAAAAACACAAAAATTAGCTGGGTGTGGTGGTGCATGCCCATAATCCCAGCTACTGGGGAGGCTAAAGCAAGAGAATCACTTCGACCCAGGAGGCAGAGGTTGCAGTGAGCCAAGATCATGCCATTGCACTTCAGCCTGGACAACAAGAGCAAAATTCCATCTCAAATAATAATAATAATATAATACATATGTGCTGAACAGCTCCCACACATTGGGCAATTTCCTCGCCCCACCATGGGAAAAAAGACTAGAGGTTTTTTTTCTTTGGAGAATATAAAACAGAATATCTCAAGACTCAAAGGCACAAAGCACAGATGAAGGAGGGATGCCTTACTGAAA
The DNA here is from genome assembly GCA_963573385.1 of Cacajao melanocephalus. Lineage (NCBI taxonomy): Eukaryota > Metazoa > Chordata > Mammalia > Primates > Pitheciidae > Cacajao > Cacajao melanocephalus. The sequence goes on along the minus strand of CAUYLG010013257.1, from coordinate 13,439 downwards.
ATCAGGGAGTTAAGTAAACCTATGCATGTCAAATGCTGTTGCATTCCACCCTTTTCCTCACTTGACTCCCTGAACTGAAAACTTACCCTCATGTCTCATTGGCCAGAATTGTATCACATATTCATTCTTAAACCAATGAACAGGAGAGGAAATGTCCAAGATGGAGGACTTCAGAAAAATCCAGACAACCTTGAAGTTTGTCATCACTATCATCCTCCTCCTCCTCCTCATCACACATTTATCATATGTTCATACAACACAGACTTGATTCTGTTACCTACTGGACCAAAATTAAACAAATACTATTCCTTCAGCCATTATTCTGATAAGCTACCAAATTCCCAGGACAACGTCTCTGATTTGGTTGAGCGTGAGTAGCATGCCCACTCTTTGATTTGCAGGAAGAGATGGCATCTGGCCACTTTGGCTTCCATGATAGAAGTTGGGTACTTCCTCCTTAGACTGCTCACAATGAGAATTTCCCCACTTCAGGTGCCAGGACAATGGTGTTTGGATGCTGAGTAACCCCAAATGACAAATGTTTGTTATCAACAAAAAGTCATGAACTGCCTTTCATCTACCTTGAGCTAAAATTGGAAAACACTTTCCCTGTTATTTATCTGTCTTTGGGTTTATCTGATATCTTTTAAACTGGACAGTCTCATTTCTTCCTTTGCTCCGATAGCACAAGGCTATAAATCTTTTTGTGATTCAACACGCAGGAGTGTTCCTGGTCTCTAAGAATTCACAACCTCCCACTCACTTGATGCTCTATATAAAGTACAAAGACCTGGTATGTAATTTTTCACTCTTTCTTCTCTAAGTCCCATCCAATTAACCAATGATCTCTGTTATAGTAGTTTGCATATGTGTAAACAGAAAATATAATTGAGCAATACTTCCCCTATAACAGATCTCACTAGAATACTTCATCAGTTTTGACGTATGGATCAATTCCTGCTGGAAAAAAGTACAGTATTAAAGTGCAGTGATTAATTAACATTGCCAAGTCAACTCCCTAATATTGCATAAAATAAGGTTTGTTTTGTCTCCCTTAAAAATGAGTATTTTTTTATTCTTGCAGGTCTCAGCAGCCCAACTTGTTCTGCATATGGTAGCATGTTTAATTAGTGATCCTTCTGTAGGACTCTGCAATTAGCACCATGATGATTAATAAAACAACTCCTTTAAAGCTCCATTTAGCTAGCAGAACTGTACAATCAGGTATAATTAATTCATCATTAATAAATCATGGCTGATTAACTAATCTGTTTATTACCAACACATTACTGAACAGCTCCCACCTGAGCACAGCTAATTTTTCTATGCTGAACAGAACTAGAAGCTAATAAAAAATTTAAAAAAATAAAAGCTTTTCCAAAAGCGCACTAAGCAGCAAGTATGTTGGTATAGTCAGGGAGATTATGGGGCAATGTACATTTAAAAGTTATTGAGCTGTACAAGCAATTGTCACTCAGGTGTGAAGAAAATGGTGGCTGAGTCTGAAAGCCTAAACACCTAATGGTTCTTGAATTTAAGCATACTCCAAAATCACCTGGATGGCTTGTTACAACCCAGATAGCTGGGCCTCCTCTCCAGAGCTTCTAATTCATTTGGCTTAGGATAGGGCCTGTGAATGTACATTTCTCTTTTCTTTTCTTTTCTTTTTTTTCTTTTTGAGACAGAGTCTGGCTCTGTCACCCAGGCTGGAGTGCAGTGGCCAATCTCTGCTCACTGCAACTTCCACCTCCCAGGTTCAAGTGATTCTCCTACCTCAGACCCCCTGAGTAGCTGGGATTACAGGTGTGCACCACCATGCCTGGCTAACTTTTGTATTTTTCATAGAGATGGGATCTCACCATGTTGGCCAGGCTGGTCTCAAGCTCCTGGTCTTGGGTGATCAGCCTGCCTCGGCTTCCCAAAGTGCTGGGATTACAGCCGTGAACCACTGCGCCGGGCCATGAATGTACATTTCTAACAAGCTCCCAGGTGGTGCTGATGCTGATCATCGGAGAACCACGATGCTACCCTTTCTCATAAACTGGTAATGCCTCACCATTGCTATGATTTCTAAGGCCTTTTTATAGATTTTAATGGTTTCCAAAAAAAAAAAACAGTAAAAATAACTTTCACTAATATTTATCTGTCCTTGTGTTTACATGTTATCGATTCAACCGGATTGTTAGTTTAAAAATTGCTGTTCTTTAAAATTTTTCTCTGCGTGGCCCCAGAACCTAACAACTATTTTCTAGATGTAGAAAACCTAGACAAAACCTACACATGCCCTGAGCATTCATCTCTGCATCTTTGCTCATACCCTGATCTTTCTAAGCCCTTTTCTTCAATATTCCCCTGGCTATGCCATCGCCCTCAGTGTCTGTGCCACATGTACGCCTTAATCACAGACCTACACAAGAGCTCATTATCTTTTCATAAAAGGATGAGCCTAGTCTCCACAGTTAGCGTGAGTCCCTTGAGAGCCCGGTAAGCTCCCTCTCTAATCACATTTGCCGCCTGCCCCCCAGGTCTCTACGCTGCCAGCTTCTAGCAGGGTGTCTTACATTGCTTTTTACCAACCATGTAAGATTGCTTTACAACAGTTCTGACCACAGGGTGTGAATTCAGATCCCAGCTGGGTACCTAACCTGCAGGATACAGGGATGGACAGCAGCGGGGATTCCTCTCCTGAGAAGAACTTGGAAAGAGGAAAATAATTCACCCTCTGAGAGTTAAGCCACAAAACAAATAAATGAAAGAAAAAAAGAGAGATAAACTTAAAGCAGTGGTTCTCAGCAGGGTGACGGATTTCCCCCCTCACTCCCACCTCCCTGGGACATTGGACAATGTCTAGCAACATTAAGGGAACAGAATGGCTTGACTATAATCTGATCCAAGTGGAAAGACAGGACTGGTTAGCATGGAAGCTCTGGAAAACCTTGCTCAGGGAGTCAAGCTTTGGCAGGGCCCAGGCAGGTCTTGTCTGAGAGAAAGGCTAAGGCATGGAAAGGAGAATCCAGACTGTGCTATGAGGCAGGTTACATACAGCGGACTCACACCTCACACAAGTGCAGGTTAAAGTCAGCATGTCTTAGGAAAATACTGTGAAAAGGCCGGGCACAGTGGCTCATGCCTGCAATCCCAGAACTTTGGGAGGCTGAGGCAGGTGGATCACTTGAGATCAGGAGTTTGAGACCAACTGGTATACATGGTGAGACCCCATCTCTACTAAAAATACAAAAATTAGGCAGTCATGATGGTGCATTCCTGTAGTCCCAGTTACTTGAGAGGCTGAAGCAAGAGAATCGCTTGAACCTGGGAGGTGGAGGTTGCAGCAAGGTGAGACTGTGCCACTGCACTCCAACCTAGGTGACAAGAGTCAGGCCCCGTCTCAAAAAACAACAATAACAACAACAACAAAAAAAAAACCTGGAAAAAAATGTAAAGGCAATCAGGAAATGAGAACATTAACTAGACATTCAATAATATTAAGTAATTGTTTCTAATGTTTTGGATAGTAGTTTTCTATTGCTGCACCAATATTACCACAAACTTAGTAGCTGAAAACAACGCACATCTATTATTTTACAATTTCTGTGGATCAGAAGTCCAGGCACAACTGAGTTCTCTGCAAAGCTGCAATCAAGGTGTTAGCAAGGGTTGGGGTCTCAGTCTCATAAGAATGATCAACTGGGGAAGGATCTGCTTCCAAATTTACTCAAGTTATTGGCAAAATTCAGGTCCTTGCTTTCATAGGACTGAGAGCTTCATTTTCCTGCTGGCTATTGGCTACAGGCTGCCCTCAGCTTCCAGAGGCCACCCTCAGTTCCTTTTGGGTTCCTGTAAACCAAAAATAAAACTCTAAGCCCCTCAGCCATTTGAATGGACCCCTCTTCTTGGCAAGGGCATTCCAAACTTAACCTGAAAAACTAGCTCAGGCCATAATAGGAAGGGGGCATGCCTTGTTATATTCTCCTCCCTTTTGGAATTACTGATACAGGCTTTTTAAGTCTAATAAGAAACATTTACAATCTTTCTCTCTGAAGCCTGCTCTTGGAGGCTTCACCTGCATGATAAAACCTTGGCAAGGGGAGGGAGAGCATTAGGACAAATACCTAATGCATCCAGGGTTTAAAGCCTAGATGACAGGTTGATTGATAGGTGCAGCAAATCACCATGGCCCATGTATACCTATGTAACAAACCTGCACATTCTGCACATGTGTCCTGGAACTTAAAGTAAAATTTTTTAAAAAAGGAAAAAATAAAAAAGTTTAAAAACCTTGGTCTCCACAACCCCCTGTCATAACCCAGACATTCCTTTCTGCCTGGGTGACAGAGTGAGACTCTGTCTCAAAAAAAAAAAAAAAAAAGAAAATCCCATGAATGACCTAAACCATAGTAGACAGGTACACCAGTTCACAAGCCTAGCACTACCCATTTTAACTAGAACAAATCACTGTTTTATTGAGTGCTAGAACAAATCACTGTTTTATCGAGTGTTTGACGTAATTGTTGACTTGAACTAGGGACCGTAGTTGTACCAAAAATAAATATATGTAGGCCAAGTGTGGCGGCTTATACCTATAATCTCAGCATTTTGGGAGGCCAAAGCAGGGGAGTCACTTGAGTCCAGGAGTTTGAGACCAGCTGGACAACACAGTGAGACCTCATCTCTACAAAAAGTCAAAAACTTAGCCTGGAGTGGTGGCACATGCCTGTGGTCCCAGCTACTCAGGAGGCTGGGGTAGGAGGATGGATGGAGCCCGAGAAGTCAAGGCTGTAATAAGCTCTGATCACACCACTGCACTGCAGCCTGGGTGACAGAGAAAGACCCTATCTCAATCAATCAATAAACACTAAAATCACATTTGGCCTTTACCCAAGCACGTGTAGTCAAATTTGACTAAAGTAAATACAGTATGATGGGATTCTAATGTGTTGGCTAAGTGGGGAAGTTTATCATGTCTTGATGACATCTGCTGTTTAAGTCCATTTTGCTGACTCTCCTTTTTTTGGCTCCCTGGTCACCAAAGAGCTTTCTGATTACAATTTGGCTTCCCAAACAGATATGCAAATAGGGGGAAAATGCTTTGATCTAATCTATTCTGTGGTTACATTTCTCATTGTAAAGTAACAAATTGGTTTTCTGGCTTTATACATCAGCCTCTAAATGCTAGGTTAATGTGAGTCTGCCCCTGAGAGATAGATTTACTCTTGGTGCACTTACATAATAGGCTTTTGAGACTATACCCCTAATCCCCTGGGATGTGATAAATTTACCCAAGTAATGTCATCCTAGAGGAAACTGTCTGAGTGACCTGAAAACCTTCCCCAGGCATAGCAATTATATTTACTGTACACAGAATATATCCATGAGCTGTCACATTTCTCAGCTCCTTTGCTGTTAGATGGAGATATGTGACCAGTTCTGGCCAAAGGCTGTGAATAGAATTGATACCTATCACTACTGAGCCAAAGCCTAGGAAAGTTTCCATACATTCTTTCCTCCTGCTGCCATAACCACAGAGACCACATGTTAAGATGGCAGAATGAAAAATCAGCCTGAGCCTCTGTGAGATCACAGTACCCCTCCTGACCTGTACTAGACAACTGAGGTCAAAATAAAATGTTTGTTATTATAAGCCACTGTGATTTTGTAGATATTTTATACTTTAGCATGATCTCGTCTAATTCAATACACCAGAGATGGGATGCCAACTTTGCTGAGAGCATTTTTTTCAACATTAAACTTGAAAGCAGTGATATGGTTTGGCTGTCTCCCCACCAAAATCTCATCTTGAATTGTAGCTCCCATAATTTCCCACAACTTACTTGAGGGACCTGGTGGGAGATAATTGAATCATGGGGGCAGTTTCCCCCATACTGTTCTTGTGACAGTGAATAAGTCTCACGAGATCTGCTTGTTCTATAAGGGGTTTCCCCTTTTGCTTGGCTCTCATTCTCTTTTGCCTGCCACCATGTAAGACATGCCTTTCACCTTCTGCCGTGATTACGAGGCCTCCCAAGCCATGTGGAACTGTGAGTCCATTAAACCTCTTTCATTTTATAAATTATTGAGTGTCACATATGCCTTTATCAGCAGCATAAAAACAGACTAATACATTAAATTGGTAGTGGGAGTGGGGGCTGCTGTAAAGATACCCAATAATGTGGAAGCAACTTTGGAACTGGGTAACAGCCAGAGGTTGGAACAGTTTTGAGGGCGCAAAAGAAGACAGGAAAATGTGGGAAAGTTTGGAACTTCCTAGAGACTTGTTGCATGGCTTTGACCAAAACGCTGATAATGACATGGACAATGAAATCCAGGCCGAGGTGATCTCAGATGGGGATGAGGAACTTGTTTGGAACTGGAATAAAGGTACTCTTGCTATGTTTTAGCAAAGAGACTGGTAGCATTTTGCCCCTACCCTCGAGATTTGTGAAACTTTGAACTTGAAGGAGATGATTTAAGGTATCTGGCCGAAGAAATTTCTAAGCAGCAAGCATTCAAGATATGATTTGGGTGCTATTAAAAGTATTCAGTTTTAAAAGGAAAACAAAGAATAAAAGTTCAAAAAATTTGCAGTCTAAGCAGGCAATAGAAAAGAAAAACCCATTTTCTGAAAAGAAATTCAAGTCAGCTGCAGAAATTTGAATAAGTAATGAGGAGCCAAATGTTTATCACCAACACAATGAGGAAAATGTCTCCAGGGCATGTCAGAAACCTTTGTGGCATCCGCTCCCATTACAGGCCCAAAGACCTAGAAGGAAAAAATGGTTTCATGGGCTGGGTCCAGGACCCTCCTGCTGTGTGCAGCCTAGGGGCTTGGTGTCCTGCATCCCAACTGCTTTAGCCACGGCTAAAAGCGGACAAGGTATAGCTTAAGCCATTGCTTCAGAGTGTGCATGCCCCAAGCCTTGGCAGCTTCCACATGGTGTTGAGCCTGCAGGTCCACAGAAGTCAAAAATTGAGGTTTGGGAACCTCTGCCTAGATTTCAGAGGATGTATGGAAATGCCTGTGTGCCCAGGCAGAAGTATGCTGCAGGGGCAGAGCCCTCATGGAGAACCTCTGATAAGGCAGTGTGGAAGGGAAATGTGGGATGCAAGCCCCCAGAGTTCCTGCTGGGGCACTGCTAGTGAAGCTGTGAGAGGAGGGCTACCATCCTCCAGGCCCCATAATGGTAGATTCACTGACAGCTTACACTGTGCAACTAGAAAAGCCACAGACACTCAACACCAGCCTGCGAAAGCAGCCATGAGGGGGAGCTATACTCTGCAAAGCCACAGGAGCAGAGCTGCCCAAGGCCATGGGAGCCCATCTCTTGCATCAGCGTGACCTGGATGTGAGACATGGAGTCAAAAGAGATCATTTTGGAGCTTTAAGATTTGACTGCTCCACTGGATTTTAGACTTTCCTGGGGCCTGTAGCCCCTTTGTTTTGGCCAATTTCTCCCATTTGGAACAGTTGTATTTACTCAATGCCTGTACCCCCACTGTATGTAGGAAGTAACCAACTTGCTTCTGATTTTACAGGCTCATAGGCAGAAGGATTTGCCTTCTCAGATGAGACTTTGGACTGTGGACTTTTGAGTTAATGCTGAAATGAGTTAAGACTTTGAGGGACTGTTGGGAAGGCATGATGGGTTTTGAAATGTGAGGATATGAGATTTGGGAGGAACCAAGAATGGAATGATATGGTTTGGCTGCGTTCCCACTCAAATCTCACCTTGAATTGTAGCTCCTACAATTCCCACATGTTGTAGGAGGAACTGGTGGGAGATAATTGAATCATGGGGGCAGTTTCTCCCACACTGCTCTTGTGGTATTGAATAAGTCTCATGGGATCTGATGGTTTTATAAGGGATTTCCCCTTTTACTTGGCTCTTATTCTCTCTTACCTGCCACCATGTAAGATGACCCTTTCACTTTTGCCATGATCTTGAGGCCTCCCCAGCCATGTGAAACTGTGAGTCCACCAAACCTCTTTTTCTTTATAAATTACCTATTCTTAATAAATTACCTAGTCTCAGGTATGTCTTTATTAACAGCATGAAAATGGACACATACAAGCAGAAACATAGCTCTCACAATCTCCCTCTGCATTCACCTCTGTCCATCCTCAGTAAGATCAGGTAGGCAAGAGGTGGGCAGAGGTGGAAGAGGCAGGAACAAACCTATCTGGAACTAGGGCTCTCAAACCTGCCCCACTCATCTCAGCAAATAACTCACTGTACAGAGTATACTCTAGAGGCTCTTTGCTCTTGCTACCCAGAGATATCACTTTTAATATTTGTATAAAAACATAAAAAGCTGGCCAGGCACAGTGGCTTATGTCTGTAATGCCAGTGATTTGGGAGGCCAAGGCAGGAGGATCACTTGAAGCCAGGAGTTCAGGACCAGCCTGGGCAACGTAACAGGACCCTGTCTCTACAAAAAAATTTAAAAATAAGCTGGGCACGGAGGCACATGCCTGTAGCCCTAGCTACTCAGGAGGCTGAGATGGGAGGATCACTTGAGCCCAGGAGTTCAAGGCTACACTGAGCTATCGTCGTGCCACTGTACTCCAGCCTGGGCAACAAGCAAGGGCAAAAGAGCAAGACCTTTTCTCTTAAAAACAAAGAAACAAACTAACATTAAAACGCTGGATAATGACTAAGAAGCCAAAATAAGAAGAGTCAGCAAAATGGCAAAATGGACTTAACTGGTAGCTGTCATCAAGACATGATAAGCTTCCCCACTTGGTGACTTAAAATCCCATCATACTGTATTTAATTAAATAGAATTCGATTACAGATGCTCATGTCAAGACCAAATGTGATTTTAGTGTTTATTTATTTATTTTTAGACAGTCTCACTCTGTCACCCAGGCTGGAGTGCAGTGGTGTGATCTCAGCTCACTAAAACTTCTGCCTCCTGGGTTCAAGCAATTCTCCTGTCTCAGCCTCCTGAGTAGCTGGGATTACAGGCACCTGCCACCATGCCCGGCTAATTTTTATATTTTTAGTAGAGATGGGGTTTCACCATGTTGGCCAGGCTGATCTCGAACTCCTGACCTCAAGTGATCCGCCCACCTCAGCCTCCCAAAGTGCTAGGATTACAGGCATGAGCCACCGTGCCCAGCCTTACTGTTTAAATATGTTTATTTTTATATAAATGTAGGCATATTTATAGGAAGATAAATAGATGCCTTGTGTATCTATTTGGATGTGCTTGTCCTCCCCGGCCCCTTCTTCCCTGGTGACTACTTCCCACACACATGTGCACCGCAGCCCCTGAGTCCATTTTCAGCAGGCTGAGGAAATACATAAACATAATCAGTATTCTTACATAAACAGCGTATGTACAGAAAAAAACATAATCAGTATTCTGACTATTCGGACTCAACTATCCATTAGACAATTTTTTAAAAAATCACACAAGTGAATATGTGGTTTGAAAATATAAGATGAAAAGTCAAGTCAGGTGCTACAAATTAACGACTTTCATGCGAAAAGGTATCCAGAGTTATCACAGAGACTTCTTTCCCAAAACTATCTATTAAGAATATAGCACCACCAGGCACTGTGGCTCATGCCTGTAATCCCAGCACTTTGGGAGGCCGAGGCAGGTGGATCACTTGAGGCCAGGAGTTTGAAACCAGCCTGGCCAACATGGTGAAATCCCATCTCTACTAAAAATACAAAAATTATCAAGGCAAGGTGGCAGGTGCCTGTAATCCCAGCTACTTTGGAGGCTGTCATGAGAATCATTTGAACCTGGACGGCGGAGGTTGCAGTGAGCCAAGATCCCGCCAGCCTGGGCAACAGAGCAAGACTCTGTCTCAAAAAAAAAAAAATATTTAGCATACATTTGAGAGATCAAATTCAGACCTGATCAAATTCAGGCCCTCTCAACTATGCATTTATATAAAACTATTCAAACAGTTCGGTCTCTGGTTGGGAAAATCCCACATTTGGTGAAAACCATTTGGTGATTCTTGCCATTGGTATCACGACTCGTGGATGTGTTGTGGTCCGCTGTGAGGTCTGTGAGGGCCACTGGTTACTCATTAAGTTAAGGCATTAAAGCTGGTGAATTATTGACTTTATTGCAAATCATGAGAAACACAAGATTACTGCTATAATAAAATTAGCAAAGATCAGTAAAAATAGAAAACACAGTAACAATTGAAGTGAAGAAATTGAGGTCATTAAAGAATGTCTAACTGATTAGCTTGCAGTTTTTGAGATGGCTGAGAACTGCCATCAATGTGATCACCTTAAGCAAACACTCATAAAGACTTGAAAAAGCCCCCATCCCAAAGTCGACTATGGGTATTCAATATTGTAGATTTAACTGAATTTAAATTTATGTTAAAACCCATTTTATTAAAGTAAGAGAAGAATTCCTCTTACAATATCACTCTCAAGCCATATATCAAGAAAAAGATTGAGATTACATTACTTTTTTTTAATAGAGACAGGGTCTCACTGTGTTGCCCAGGCCTCGGCCTGCCAAAGCACTGGGATTACAGGCATGAGCCACCACACCCAGCTGAGATTACATTACTTTTAGTGTTTAATTTCACTATAACAGGAAGTAGCCTAATACATACTTTTCTGTTTTAATTTTCTGGATTTGTCCTGATTTTTAGTCTTTGTACATGAGCGAAACAATAAAGGAAATCACTTCTTAGATACATTCAAATGACTTCTAATCACCCCCCACACATGAACTGTTTTCCCTTTGCTATCTTTCATAGCCCATGCTTGTCTATATAGACATAGCATAACATTGCTAACATTTTATGGCCTATTGACCTCTTTTTTTCTTAGTATTATAAAATATTTTTCTATATTTTCATATAGTTATTGCCTCATTTTAATGGCTGCAAAATCAAATACCACTTAAGTTCAAATGGTTTCGTTTCACTCCTCAGAAATGTATTCCTCTTTCTCCGATGGGCAGCCATAATAAAATGAAGTGGCATTATTCTTTGTGACTGGTTACTTACTTTTCACATACACTCATAAGTGGAGCCAAAACTCCATTAGTTCATTAGTCTAGAAGCATTACTAAATCTCCATTAAAATGTCTTCATTTTTCAATTTTTGGGGGGGTGGGGATGGAGTCTCACTCTGTCACCCAGGCTGGAGTGCAGTGTCACGATCTCAGCTTACTGCCACCTCTGCCTCTTGGGTTCAAGTGATTCTCCTGCCTCAGCCTCCCAAGTAGCTGGGATTACAGGCAACATACCACCATGCCCAACTAATTTTTGTATTTTTCGTGGAGATGGGGTTTTGCCATGTTGGCCAGGCTGGTACAGAACCCCTGACCTCAGGTGATCCGCCCACCTCGGCCACCCAAAATGGTGGGATTACAGGTGTGAGCCACTGCACCGAGCTCGTTTTTAAATTTTTAACATGAGGATTAAGTGGACAACGATGCAGGTTTGCTAAAGGCAGCCCCTTACGTTTCTTTTTATGCAGAAAATACTTAGTGGTTAGAGACCACGGCATCACAGCACAATCACCTCTAGGCTGTCAGTGTGCCCTCTAAAACAACAGCTGCACCTCCTCTAATGTCAACCCTTCCATCTGGACGAAGTGAAATCTCCAGCTCTCCTCCTCGGCGGGAACACTGAAATGCTAAAGAAAACAAACAAGTCAAATTAAGAGCATTTTCACCGTTTTAAATTAACAGAGCATAGTGAAAGATTTCCTATTACAAATCCTAGAGTCCTCCCAGATCAGTTTCAAGAATAAATTCCTTCATCTGTTTACGGTACTGCCCACTCCCATCCTCATTCTCCAGCAAACTGAGAGGACCACAAACTCAATTTGATCTACAAAACATACAGCTCCACATACTCCCTTCCTGAGCCTTTTCCTGGGCCACTTCCTCTACTCATTCCTGTAATGGCCCAGACACACCCCACTCACCCTTTCTTCCCCTCTCTCGAAGAGTAAGCAAAGATCTTTGAAACAGTAGAGTCTAAGAAGAAGAAAAGGGGTGGTCTTGGCCTTTCTGAGAAGGCCCCCATCTTCTCAGCTCTGAATAGGACAGAGGGAGTTCATTCACTCATAACATGTTCAAGCAACCACGTGTGCCAGGCAGACAAAAGAGGCATAGCCTCAGCCTTCCAGGAGCTCAGTACTTAAGAGAATAATTAGACTCACCAAAAAAAAAAATTAATAGCCATCCTGCTCTCTCCAAATCAGGGTCACAGACTCCTTGGATGATCAGGGCAGTGCAGCCCCCATCAGCTGCAATCATTTTTCTCTGCCCCTAAGCAATACATTAACCACCAGGGGACTTGGTTCCAAAGTAATTTGTTTGATTCAATCCTGGGACTAGCAATAGCAGTAAGGAACCATGTTGATCATCCAATCTCAACCCATCACATTATAAATAACCTCTCTGGGGCCAAGTTATACACCTAGTTAATTTTATTCAACAAACACTTATTGGTCAGTTACTGTGTCTGTGTCCACACAGTCTCTGTGTGTTGGGGAGGCAGAGGTGAAGGATGTTTGCGGTGGAGGCTCTTTAAGGGTGAAGGAATCTTAAAACCTTTCATTTTCACATGGATGATACATAACATTTTATTACATTTTCAAGGGGATAGTACATATGAGAAGGAACACTAGCTTGGAATTACGCAAATAAAAACTAAATTGGTAAAGAGCTGTCCTACCATGCATTTCTTTCTTCCCCAGCTGCTGGGACCAGTAGCTGCTGAGAACAGCGTGTGCAGACCCTTAAAAGAAGTGAAAAGTTAGGAGACAATCCCAAAGAAAACAGAGGCAACTTCGTGGTAAATTTCCAAGCATTTGCAATCAATTATCCAGTTTGCCTAAACCCTAGATCACCTAATCATTATGTTGGCCAGCCCACAGCAGGGTGTAGAATTATGAATGGAGATAGAAAGGAAGACATAGAATTTACGGATAAACTCTGCCAAATTATGTATCAAATACATCTTATAGTTTCTTTTCTTTTTCTTTCTTTTTTTTTTTTTTTTTTTTTGAGTCAAAATAATGCTCTGTGGTCCAGCCTGGAGTGCAGTGGCACAATCATGGCTCACGGCAGTCTTGACTTCCCATTCTCAAGTCATCCTCCTACCTCAGCCCTCTGCAAGTAGCTGGAAATACAGGTGCATGTCAACGTGCCTGTCTAATCTTTGTATTTTTTTGCCATGGGGTTTCGCCATGTTGCCCAACCTGGTCTTGAACTCCTGAGCTCAAGAGATCCTCCCACCTCAGCCTCCCAAAGTGCTGAGATTACAGGTATGAGCCACTGTGACTGGTCCTTACAGTTTCTTAAGGCTGAATTAGACTGCAGGTTTTAATTCTTGTCTTATCTACCAGCTCATTGTTAGCTCTTGGTAGGAAAATCAAGGCCTCTGCATATTTCTTTTTTTTTTTTTTTTTTTTTTTTTTTTTTTTTTTTTTTAAATT